>JAAAKE020029182.1:0-10023 GCA_010014785.2 Anisolabis maritima | reverse complement strand
AAAAATAAAAATCACTCTTTCTGGCTCACCCCCCCCCCCCCCCTCACTTTCTTAGGCATTGAAGAGAAAATAATTTTTTTTTGAATTATTTAGACAAGTCATTCAACTAAAAGAGCGTTAAAAATAAAAAAAAAGAACGAAAAACTTTTTCTTAAAATAGGATGCGAAGAGCTTGATTACAGTCAGAGAGATTATTCCCTATGAATATACTAAAAAGTAAAATTTGTGGCAAATTTAAAAACTTCACAAAAGATAATATAGAGAAGCCGAGAGAAAAATTCCAGCTTATTTGAAATATGTATATCTTATTTTCTTTGCTCGTTTGTATTTATTATAACAAATGCGAATTTTTGAACTCAACAAAAACTTTTTTTTTCTATGAATCAAATAACTTTAAGAATACTCTATGGAATATAAATTATTAAGTTTTCTCTTCATAATTAACAATAAAATAGTTTATTTTTTGTTTCCTTTAATCCTAGATCCTAATTTTTTTTTATCTTATATTTTTTATCATTAAATATATATATCCTCGCTATAACTCCTTTAATGAGGGAAAGGCTTTAATTATGCTGATTATATCTCTTTCGCTTGACTACAGTATAATTGTAATTTTTTTATTTAAATCTTTCTCAGAAACTTACGCCATTTACATTCCATATTTACAATATTTAAATTAATTGGAAGCCCACATTATTGAAATAAATTGTATCGCTTAGAACGGGAAACGAACCATTACACTTAGAATTAGAAACAAGACCTCTACCTCTGTCCAAGGAACAGGGAGACTAATTGTAGTTTCTTACATAATCTAGAGGCATATATTGGAATCATCGAGAGAGTATTTAATAAAGCATCTCTGCAAAAAAAAAAAGTCCCGATAAATATTTATCTATCCAAAAGGACAGCTTTCTATAAAAAAAAGTTAAATGAAAAAATTCAAATTTTTACAACGAATTAATTAATATTAACGTTTTTGTTTTATCACAGATGATCCCTGTTTGCAACGAAGAAGTTTGAACTGCATTTGTTCTCAATGGATGAAGAACCTGAAGAGTGAGTACTGATTTTAATCTTTTTCAAATAGTTCTAATTCTTATTATATTATACGAAATATCATAAATGTTAAAGAGTCTAAACTTACTTTGTTCCTAATTAGGTATTTTTTAACATCAAAGATATTTCCTTTTATTCTTATTTATATTTAGATTATATAATTATCTATTATGGAGAAAGTGCCTCCCAATCAAAAATTGATCTATAGCCGCCTTATTTATCCAAATATATAAATGGCCTATATGAAGTCCATATCCTAATAAATTTATACGTTCCTTTAATCATAAATATATATGTATACTCATCCACTTTTCCTATGCTGAAATATTAATTTATTTTATTGGTTCTGATTCTTAAAAAATTGAAATTTATATATTGTAAAAACTTCAGGCAATACTTTTTTCCTCAAGTAGTTTCGATTTGTTTTTATTATTTTTTTATTATTATGAAATTTTATTTGAATATATTTAATATAGATCGAAAAGATTTATATTTATATTAATTTATGTTAAAGAATACATTTTTGGGAAAATTAAAAATTTTTTCGACTCTAGAATATTTCATTTAGTGAAAGCTTAAATTGATAGAATCTATGATTAAGTAAAAAAAAAGTTTTATTGGTAATGGGAATGGTTGTCCCATTCTTTTTTAGTCCGCTCTTGCATATTAACATTATCAATTATGCTATTATTCTTTATCCATTAAAAATTCTTACAAATTAATCTTTTTAATTAAAATTATAATCTTTTAGAGATGTAGATGCAATGCCTCTTAAAAAACTAAACTAAATTTTATTTTTAATTGTTGTTGTTTCATAAAAGCATCATTTTCTAATTAAAATTAAGGTTTAAAATTAAACCCTACGAGAAATTACAATTTGTTCTTTAGAGTTAATCTTCTAGTCATGGACGTAATAAATCTCGAACACATTTATCTCTGACATTGAAACACTTCTCCCATTTTCCTCTGGTATCAAATAGCGATTATTTATTTATAAATTCGCTATCAGGTGAAATTGATCCGAAGCCCGGGTAGTAGCAACCAACCCTCACCTTAGACCAATGTCTTTATTCGTTACAAGTGATTGGGAGGAGAGGGACGCAGGACGAGAAATGTTTTCAAAGGCTCGTCCATTGAGGACCAAATAGGCAATTTCCACGGTGCACTGGCGCCATTGATACCCTCCCAGGATCATTTGAGCCGAGCCCCTTTCGGAACGTATTCTTCTTCCTTCTACATTCTGGTGACGATGATACCAGGGAACCAAGTTCAAGACCTTTTAACATCCCATCATCGTCGGATAAAAGACCCATCCTTTCGCTAATTTCCGGTCACACATGAACGTGTCAGAGACGTCTTCTACGAGACGATGGTTATCTCTGGATATCAATTCAGTCCAATCAAAAAAGGGCCACCTACCCTTTTGAGACAAGGGGCGGTGTTTGAATTCGGACAAGAATAGAAATTGCTTTTCCATTTCCGTTATTACTATATTAAAATACTTAAAGTAAAAAGGTTTTTCTTATCAAACGTGCCAAGTATTAGATATCTCTCTCTTTCTCTCCTTATAGGCCTTATCAAATTAAATAGAAGTTATTCTATTTATTTCCAGAAAAAAGTAGCCATTTGGTAAAAATTTGTCAGAGATAAAAATATTCTTAGTTTTTAAATGTCATTTCATTTCTCTTATCTTGCGATATTCATACTATCTATTAACATAAAAAGCAATTTCTTTTTAAAGATTTTATATTAAAAACCGGTTGTTTCATGTTTAGCGAACTAAAGATAAATTTAAATATGAAAGAGTGTGGCTTTATTTCTTTAATTTAAAAACCCAGAGCGACGTTTCGATCAGCTATGCGACCATCTTCAAGATTTTGCCAAAATAAATGCCCTCTGCTGTTATAATATTAATAGGTATTATCTAGTACTACTTTATATATATGCCTATTATATGTGTGAACCAGCGCCTAGTTCAAGTCATTAAGAATGTAAAGTAGGACTGAATAATGCCTATTAATATTATAACATCAGAGGGCATTTCTTTTGACAAAATTCCTGAAGATGGTCGCATAGCTGACCGAAACGAAAAAAAAAAGATATCTTAATTAAATATTTTTTAGGACAAAAAATGAATTAATCGTATAAACTCAGTCTGGTCTAATAATTTATTTATTTAATATGTGAGAAGTAAATAATATTCTCAGTATTAAATAACAATCCCACTACAAAAAATTTTTATTTTAAATAATATGAATAATAATTATTTTACCAGAATAATTATTTTAAAAAATAGTAATAAATTCGCAAATTTTTTTTATTAACAAAAATATAGCTACATATACGTACGTAGATAATGCGTGGCTTTGCCCTTTTGAAATATGTAAAAACAATAAAATATAAATTATCAAGTTTTCATAAATATTCTGATTTTTATTTTCGTCAAAATTACTTTTGTTTAATATTACCCTTCATCAAAAAAAAAGAACATAAATCTCAAATAAAATAAATATAACATTAACGATTTGAACGATTTTGCTAGAGTTGATGAAAACCTATAGAAAAACATTGACAATAAAAATTCGCCGCCATTTTATATTGGTAATATAAATTTACCATAAATGTCTTTTAAACGGTATATAAAATTAGTTTGGTGCATATAAATTAAAAGTCCAAGGCGACAGCCCTGCCATTTCAGAACAAGAGGGGCGTAATAACGGGTTATCGTCCCCCGCTCAAATAGGGGGACCCAATGCATTGTTCATTAAGAAATATGCGATTCGAATGGCGCGATCTGAATTAACATAGAATTACAGCACTGCGCGACCTTATCCCGCACTATTATTTATCCATGACAAAACTTAATGGCCTATTTCATTTAATTAATATTCAAGTATGAATGCTGGACTTTTTGATTACACCGAAAATAATAGCTTTTGAATTATTAGAGTTGTAAAAAGAAAAAAAAATATGAAAATTTTAATATCAAAACTCAATCATTCATATCATTTAAAACTTTAATATTAGATGAATTCCAACTTGAATATCGGGGTGATATGAAAAGTGTCAATTTTAAAATATCTCATTCTCGGAGGTGAAGACATTCTATTCCTAGATGAGCGTTCTAATTACCACGTAAGCGCGGTACGTGCTTGAGGTTATGATCCCAAACTTCTTAATTAATTTCGATACAAAATGAACTCAATTTTTCTCTAATAAACACTCAATTTAATCATATATAGATGACCTTAGTAAGGGGATGAATTAAAAGAGCTCAAAAATTTATTCGTGAAATTAATTTAAATAGTCTCATTATATATTTTAAATTCTAAGAACTTTTTTTTTATAAACAGTTATATTTTAATTTGTTTTATATAATATATTCGTACATTTATTTCATTTTCTTTTTTAGTTCAAGTAAAATTTTCACAAAATTTGGACCCCTTTGGGTCAAGTCCTTTTGTCAATTCGTTTGTCCATCTCTCCTTTTGATGTTTGCAGAAAACGAGTCACATCACTTTGTCAAGCACACAATTAGGTGTATTTTGATATCACTCAATTTTTTAAAGGTAAAAATATCCATTAAACGAAGACTACAAAAAAAAATACGACTTGCTAAAACGAGTACCTTTCTCAGACTCTTGCTCAAGAAAATTTCTGGCTGAGGTCACAAAATTTAACTCTAAAAGAAATAAGGTATTCATCTTGAAATTTATATTCCTAAATTTTTTTGATTGTATGCTTTCCATTTCTAATTGTAAGATGAGAAAAAAAAACAGATCTTTATCTGCCATATGAACATAAATATATATACCCCTGTTTTTAATAGTAAATTACTAAAAATAAAGTTGAGATTATTGGCACATAATTGTGATAGGACAAATAAAATTTTTTCCCTTTGTACTTAAATCAATTTATCGTCTTTTCTTCACTGTAAGGAGGGGACATTTCGGCCGCTACTGCAGACCTTCATCAGCCAGTTGGCCTTTATCAGCCACGATTGCTTTAAAAAAGACTTGTCAAAATACAAGTGGATAGTGGCTTTGCTCACGGATATATTTTTTATATTATATTCTTGTATTTTGTCAAGTCTTTTTTAATGTAATTTTGGCTGATGAAGGTCTGCAGTAGCGGCCGAAATGTCCCCTCCTTACAGTGAAGAAAAGACGATAAATTGATTTAAGTACAAAGGGAAAAAAATTTTTATTTGTCCTATTACTAAAAATTCTTGAATTAATTTCTAGAGTGATTTAACATCTGTCCCGATCTAAAGGAGCTCTGGAACAATTTAAAAAAAAAAATTGTGAGTTGGTTGGTTGCCTTCCAGCACTCCATAGGACCACATTTGGTGATTTTAAAAATATGATTTCTCTAATCTATAGTAATATTTTTTTTATTTTCATTTTTTTTACAAAGATTACATTACCTTATAACATTCTGATTAATCATATTTTTCAGATTTTATTTAAAGGCTCTTGATATTAATCTAAAAAAACACAAACAAATTAAAAAGTTTTTATTATTTGATATTAGTAAAAATGAAATAAATGTATTTTCTCTCATCTTTTAATTTTTTTTTTTTTTTTTATTTCTTTAGTATAATGATATTCTATAATAAAAAAAAGTTTTCCTTACCTATTGGTGTTGGTTTTCCATTTCTTTTATTTAATTTCATTTTTTCAATTAAAAAGTAAATAAAATGATCTATTTTAAATGGAAGAAATTCTCTTCCAGATTTTATTTTATTATTCATTTATGTAAATAATCAGTTAAAACTTTAAGTAAAATAGGATTTGGTTTTTATCCTCTGGTTGCAATAAAAAAAAAAAAAAAAAAGTCGGCAGATAATAAATTTAATTCAGACTCTTAATCTAAAAAATATAAATTTTTTAAGTCGGATTAAAGCAATACTTTTTTATCAACTTTGTGATGAAAACATTTTTTTTTTTTTTCGATATAGTACATAGTTATTTAAGAGAAAACCAATTATGATTTTATAGCGAGGATAACTAATTGCAGATATATAAGTTTCGGACCCGATGGTTGTTGAGGGGGACAGATGAATGGGGGATGTGGAGGTCGACGAAAATGCGGCTTCCCCGAAATGATTGCGTCCCGCGAGTCTTATAGCAAGAGAAAGAGAGAGAGATCGCCCCTCTTCTTTTCAGCTTGTTACACAATGATGGTTTTACGACCCCGCAATCGTTATTTGAGTATGTTGCCCGAATATGAACTTTAGGGACATATATGATAGTGAACTCTCTCTATTTGACATCATCATTCATTCATTTTTTTAACAAGATTTTTAACTAAAAAAGGAAAAGAGATGGAGAAATTTTATATACATATGAACTCTTTTTTGTGTAAAGGTGTTGATAGTGCTGTTGAAGCCAGTGATTTGTAAAAATAGGAGCAATTTGGAGATGCAGAGAGTAGCAGACAAGAATTATTTATAAAAAGAAAATTTCATTTAGTTGTCTATTGTCATTTAATATTTATTTTTAACTTTTAGACTTTTATTGTAGTAGTGTAGATGGCCTCCGTCAAGTTCGGGCTAATAAATATTTTTTAGATAATCAATTAGTAGTCAGTTACTGTTGAAGGCTGATAAAGGAATAAGAAGGCGAAGAAGAAGGTTGTCTCAAATATTTTTATTTTATTTATTTATTTATTTTTTATTCTCTTCGGCCTTTAAGGCCATATAGACTTGAAACAATGGACATATATATTTTAATAACGATACAATGATTCAGGCATATTTAAATTTAAATAAATTTTCATCGAATTGCTTGAGATCCAAACACGCCGCTTGGGGCAATATCGCTAGTGACAATGTCAATATCTTTAATCTTTTGGCCAAGCGGAGGAGGGGAGGTAGAGGACAGTCTCAAATATTGTCAATTCAAGTTGATATGTTTATTTAATAAATCTACAGGATTTAATCTTAGAAAATATGAGCTTGTACGGTGAGTTGATCAGCCTTATCATCTATGCAATTTTTTATTTATTCTCTTTACTACTGCAGTGGCGATTTAGAATTTACAATTTGCATATGTATAATATTTTAAATAAACAAATGTTGATGACTTTCGGTGGACTTTCCACAGTCTTGTTCCTTGGGGCCACCCATCCGATGTTCAGCTCTGTTTGGCCTTGCGTAATAATGAAAAGTATGCATTTTTTTATAACAGAAATGATATAAAATTCTTCCCTTCCTCCTTCCTAACAAGTTCTATCTCTAAATCTGGTTAAAAATTTGCAAAACCAGTTTGTATTTGGTTTTCTCTTCTTTTTATAAAAATTTTTTCACTTTCCACTTTCACACTATTATATAAAATAGTAAGGGAAAAGTATTATGATCATGAAAAATTTAACTCCCCAATTTTTAAAATATCCAGGACAAAAGGTTCCCAAAAATGCAAAAAAAAATCATAATGGGCGAATTGGATGTTTGTAACTTTTATTTTGGCTTATATCTTTAGAGCCACTCATCGGAAAAGGATTAACAACTTTATAGCCCTAGGATGATATTAAAATTTGAAGAGAATCGGTCCTCAGGGGGCGATAAAAAAGGCCCTCCAATATTTAGTGCGCACTACAATTTTCTCAATATCCGCTGGGCCAAATCTTTTGAAACTCAGTGATAATAATTAGGACATTTATCTTCAGCTCTGGACCAATGTTCATAACAATCCGTTGAGTGGTAACCGATTTATTATAAAAAAATTGTATATAAGGCTATTAACATTCGACATCATAGAAGAAAATGAAATTTTATTTAATCTCTTTGACTTTTTGATTTTTTTGTCTTTTTTTGGCAAGTGAGGCCATTTAAATCCGTCCTTGTTTATTTATATTAATTGGTAGCCAATATATTTTAAATTCAATTACTGAAAAGATATTTATTTATACAAACAAGTTTACCTAAAAAATAACAATAAAAATCAACTTGAAATGAATTGCATACTCCTTCCAGAGAAGATGGCTAGAGATAGCCAAAAAGGCGGAAAAGATTTGTAACTTTGTTGCCGATTTTTTTAAACTATAAATATCTAAAGAACGAAATTTAGTTTTAATAAATTTTTATGCATTGATTTTCTTGGAATTTCACTGAAGAGGGTTTTCACTTTTTTTCTTAAAAGTTGAATAATTTTCCTTCTCTAACAACTCGCTTTAAACTCAGTTTGCCATTTAACCGTTCGATTTATCTAGATTTTGATAATCTCACACCAAAAACAAATTTTATCGATACCCAGGGGAGAATTCATTCACCGAAATTATAAACAGCTCATATCTGAATTTTTTTTTTTTTAATGAATAAAAAAACAAAAAAAAAAAAAACAAAATCACAACTGATCTTAAGAATAAACCATCTCTAAATCTCGAGAGGCAAAAAAAAATTTTCAGATAAAAATATATAATCTCTTTTTAAGTAAATAATCATGATAACGTCTGCTTAAAAGAGTAATTAGAATTAATGGCTCCGAATTTTTTTTTTTTTTGTTAGATGATTGTTGTGGTGGGGATTGGAAGGGGAAAGTTATTTTCAGCTGGGATTAAAAACGTTCACTAAGTTGAGTTCAAGCACTCTTTTTCTCAACCTTAAACCCAGGCCAAAAGTAAAAGAGAGAGAGAGAGAGATGAAGGTCCATCAAGAAGAGTCATAAAAACGAACCCCCGAGTTTAGTCCAAGGGTTGTTTTTCCCGTTGGAGACCTAGAGGGTCCTCCCATGACCGAATCCATCACGACCCACCCACCGTCGAGTTATGGCTCCTCTGCATTGCTTAATCGTCAAATATTTAATAAGTTTCTAATTTTCTCTTCCGTAGGATATTTGTTTTACGACGTCAATTTGCTATATGGCCCATCGTTACCGCTATCCAACCACCCTCATGCTTGAACGCACACTAACTTTTCCAAGGCTCTTTTTTTTATTTATTTATTTTTTTAAGAGAGAGAGAGAGTGAGCCTTAAGGTTGATATATGTATTAACAATCTTGCTCAAGTTACAACCATATAAACATGAATGCACTATAAAACTTCAATCCTATTATAGTTCTACTAATAAGAACCGGAGTCATCTAAGCCTCCCGAGTAATCTTGAAAATGAATATGACACTATCTAATTTTGTTTTACATAAATGACACAATTTTTCATCTTAAAATTTTTTTTTAAATTAACTAAACCTAAAATTTTTCTTCAAGGAATTTTGTTAATAAATTTATTAATTATTTATGCTGTGCCGATTGGGGCATATAATTATTTCACTAATCATCTCTCCTACTTGAGACTTTAAGGCTGTATTTCACTTCCGATGTAGTCGTTGTCACTTGTATACTCTATTTAATATAACTCCAGTACTGGGCTCTCAGAGGAGGGATAGGTTGGACGGCTGCAACGTTGCCTGTGTTCTGCATCATCGTAATGTTTATGTATAAAAAAATTCTAGCCTTAGCAACGATTTGTCTAGTGCGCACTCTGATTGGTTCTCTCCCCCATTCCACGCGTCTACTCTTCCAATTCTAAAGTTATATTAAATAGAGTATACTTCAGATATTTGATGCCTAAAGGAAAACTTAGTATTTACATTCCTTGATCTTAAGCTGAATGTAAGTGCACTGCAATCTAGAATAAGTTATTATTATTTAATGAACATTACAATGCACCTTTGCTGGAAGAGAAAAAGTGGTTGGCTCATCCGATGTTTTATGCTGCAACCTAAAAGCATTTTCTTACACCCAATAATTCCTATAATAACCTTCTTAATAATCATTTATATATTTATATTACGCAGGAGCGACGTCTATAAATTGAACGAGCAAAGACTGGTATTTCTTATCCTCTATCTTTTGCTAGTCTTTTGTCCTATCTAATTTTCTTTTCCGTTTTTTTTTTTAACGGGAATAATAAAGCGTATATTTATTTATATTTCTTTTATATCTCTAAATAATGTACGCTATTAAAT
>JAAAKE020029171.1:0-10023 GCA_010014785.2 Anisolabis maritima | reverse complement strand
TTATTCATTATACGAAAACTGTCTTTCATGTTCCCCAAAAAAAACGAAATGACTTTCCGAACAACCCAATATAATAAATGTTCTGTTTAAAAATGTCTACAAAATTTTCTTTTTCTTTCTTTCTTTTTTTTTTTTTTGAGGGCGGGGGGTATCTATAGCAAAATTTCACCAATTCATGATGACCTGAAAGAAAAATCTTAAACTAAAGCAAATTTAATTTTTTCTTTAGGTCCTCGTTTAATTATTTTCATGCTGCTGTTTTGGCTTAGAAATTAAAAATGCAACTGAGAAGAAGCCGTTTAATTGAAAGAAGAAGAAAATAATAGCAAGATGAAAGGAAGAAGAAATTGCTCTTAGCTCATGTAATTCGATATGGTCACTTATTTACTAGATACAAGATCTTGATAGAATCGAATAACTTCATCTAACAAAGTTATTTGGATCTTATCATTTTATTTTAATTTTTTTTTCGGCTTTTGAGGTCATTTAGACTCCGTCCATATTTATTTAAATTAATTGGTAGCCAATAAAATATAACTCAGGAAGAAAAGCGAACCCCTGATTCTTAAAAAGCAATCTGCTTCAAGGAATAAAGGCATTTCTAAATTAGTAAATCTCAATCAAAAATAAAATCTTTTTAGATAACTAATGATCTAAAGCTTAAAAAAAATCAAAGTCGGAAAACTATGTGATGTTATATATTGATTGTAATATGTTAATTAAAATATAGCCTACAGAAAATATCTAAATCTTTTATGTAAAATATTTGGTTTTTCATTATACGCTATATCAATTTCCCTTCTGTCTGAGAGGATTTAATCATTATTATTGTTTATACTTTTTGAGATACGTTTAACAAAATAAACTGATGGGGCAAGCACATAACTACTCTGATAATAAAAGACTATAATTTTTTTATAAAAAGGAAATTTAAAATCAATTTCCGTACAATAGAAAGAATAGTAATTCGAACAACTTTTATTTGATACATTTTTCTCTAAATTTAATAATTAATAAAATATTTAAAAAATACAAACATGAGATTTAATGACAAAGATCATAAATTAATAAAATCGTATGAGTGATCAAACGGAAGTATTAGAACATTTTTTCACATATGCACTTAATACACACCGACAGTCAGCATCGTAAAAACAACCAAATCGCGTTGTTGCAGAGCCGATTTAACCATTAGGCGACCCTAAGCAACTGACTAGAGAAGTCAGAACAATGGGGCGTTTTCGATCGAACGAGACTGCAATTATAATATTGTTTGTTAATTAAAACGACAATAAAATTTTTATTTCAAATTTCAAAATTTGATAAGAGGCTCTTGAATTTTTCTTTTCTGAATATCCTGCAATATCAAAAATAAAATGTTTGGTAAATTAATCTTAAATAAAATTTCAAATATGTCATTTTTTCCAATATATCTTGAAATATTTTAGTCATTTATCTTAATATATTTATTTCTTTTAGTCGTTTAGTGATATTGAATATTATCAGGATCTAGTCTTCTTGTATGCTATTTAGATAAAGCAATAATTTTTAAGGGCATGGAATGTTAAAAGGGAGTTGAATTATGAATGTCGTATCGAAAAAAAAGTCGTTTCTATCTAGAGTGGGGGAAGACTGAATGCATTCATATCTGAAGAAAATTCCAATGGAATTCCTGATGGGTCCTAAAAATGACTACCTGAAAGAGGCACGAACCAAACCCACCCAGGGGTTGGAGAGCATCAACTCCCTCAGCTCTTCTCTCGAACAAGAAGCATTTCCGCTGTCGCGATGTTGCCAAACTGACCCCCTTGACAGTGTTGTTCCAACCCTTGCAACGCGAAATCTCCATCAGAGAGAGAGAGAGAGTGAATGGCTCCTGAGGGAAGGAGAGTGAGTGCGAGTGAGATAGACATATTGGGAGAGAAAGAGAGAAAAAGAGAGAGAGAGACGTTTTGGCCACGCCCTGACATAAGAGGAGGTCGATGCAGCAAAACTCTTGGCGTTAGTTGCAGTCATCGGCCGCTGCACACCTCAAGCGCCACCTTACAAATGCACATTGCATCAAGATCCCGCTCAATTCTAAAAACGACCACGTGGTCGGCTCAAGGCTAACATCATGCCAATTTATGTTATATTAATTGAAAGAAAATTGCATTTGTGTAAGAATAAAAAGATTGAGTTAAATTGCATCTTCAACAAAAAAGAACCGAAATGTACCGGAATGAAATTGATGTTCCGGTTCTTAAAAAAAATTAAGAAGAATCTTCCGGTTCAACAATCCGAGAAATAAAAGTTATTTAAGCATCAGAGAATAATAAGAACATAAACTATTACTAGAATCCCCTGATTTCGGACATGCTTGGTCTTTAGATGATTAAGCTACCTTAACTATATAAATGAAATTTCAACATAAAAAAAAAAACACTAGAATAAAGGAGTTTCTTGTATGTCTCCCCTAGTGATACTCAACCTAATAAAATTTGAAACTGTCTCATTCAATGAAGTTACAATCTTCCATGTGGTATCAAAACGAATTACTTTGCAATCATATACGATTTTTGTATTCTGTTTCGACTTTTCTACGAGTATAAGTCAACATTGTATGATTTCGAGGTCTATTCGATTCACATGAATCAGATATAAATTCACTGTATACGTATATCAAAGTAAGCTATTATAAGTCAAATATATAATTTTTTGTGAGTATATTTTTTGCTGATGGATCAAGCGACTCCTAGCCCCCGGCAGTCAAACCTGGGATCTCCAGCCTAACCTGGGATCGGTGTACTTCCTTTGTACCAGACCGCCGGACGCTGATGTGATATGTTTATAATCAACTTTAATTCAGTTGGCAGCTCCTAGGCGAAGTGGGAGACAGCCACCAAGATCATTGAAATCAAGCTAATCCTGAATCACAAGACCTTGGAAGGGTGCTAATAGACCGTCGGTAGCCTCCGATAATTGTAATTTTCTCATAATTATAAATTATATATTTGTGGTCTGATAGGAAGGAGTAGAGAGGTGAAAGGTAAAAAAGTGCAAAAGACATCGAGCCAAATACTGTCGATTGGATATGATGTGGACCAGAGGTAAATAAATGGAGGATGATTTTTTTTTGTAGGACTTGAGAGATTTTACGCTTTTATTAATAATTAAAGGCTTTTCTTTTAAAGAAAATGTAGTCTAATGGCCACAGAAGGCAAAAAGAGTGTAAATAAAAAAATAACTTCACAGAACAACTGAAGGCTTATGATTATGATAAGACTGTCAATTTTCGCCAAACAATTGTAAAAATTGGCAATTTGTTAGCCCTGAGGAAGTGCATGACATGTTGACAACGATAAATAACTTGTTTTTATTATCACCTGGCTGCATCCTGGGATTCCTGTCCTAAACTCTTAACTGAAGTCTTATGCTTGTTTCATACATTAAATCTAAAGTCTACGATTTGGACTATGGATTGAGACCACAACGAGCGTCGAAGCTTCAAAGAGTCAGAAGTTATCACTTCTGACTCTTTGAAGCTGTGAGCAAAAATTGTAGGGCAAAAAATTGCGCCCCATTCCGTTTCTTGAATGGCATCACAATTTCCTCTCGGAGAAATGAATTTTCTGGTTCTTATATGTTATCATTTGGTATAAATTGATTTTCGATCTAAAATAATGAGCTGCAACGCCAAACTGATTTCCTTATCATCGGATTTTCCGTAATGCTCCCCAATTTTTAAAACAAATTCACATCAAAAACAATAATGTCTAGAAATTCGAAATTTTTTGTAATTATTACATTTTCCGTATTTTATTTTGAGGGCTTCGTATTCGTCCTTTCTTAATAAATAATTTGATATAGAAGGTAAACGTGTGGCACTTGTGAAAACGGTGGCAAGGGCACAAGAACAAGTGCATGCACTTGGCACAAAGGTCGAACGAGACAAGAGAGAGTGGAAAAACGGCCTGAGTCATCGTATCGGAGTGAATGACTCACTCAGGCAGCAGCCATCTTTGCTTAATATGTGAAGAGATACGTCGACGTTGTCCCTTCTGAGGATGACGTGAAATGCTAATTGTGAAGGTGATATCAACAGGATCAGCTATATCCTGTTTTTTTTTTTTCATCTTCTTTTGAGCCCTTTTTTTTTATTTTCCTCTTTTTTCACATTTTTTATCGCAAGAAAGGCATTTCAAGATCGAGAGAGGGTGGCAAACACCAAAATATCTTAGAAGACCCAAAATAAATGAGAAAATATTTCAGAAAGAATGCCATCATCATCATTGTGAATCGTAAAGAAATTGAAAATAAATAAACCAGTCACGGGAATTTTTATTTCTTTTTCTGTCTCGATTTCCTCTATTAATTAAATTTTTAACATTAAATTATTAATTCAAGGGTTGTGGGTTCGGATCCCAGGCAGTCCGAGGAATATTTATTTAAATCAATTGGATACAAATTTGCCTGGACTACAAGTATTGTACTGAATATATTATGTATCGTTTCGAGTCTATATGGCCTCAGATGCCGAAAAGATTTAAAAAAAAAAAATTATTAATTATTACGTTCTTAGTGAAAAAATATTTTTTTGTCAATTAAAAGTTCACTCAAGACAAAATTTGCCTTTCGCTGGAATATTCATATTCTATAAAATATAATCAAGGCTGCCGATAGGGCTTAATCCTATATTTAATTTAATAATTAACAAAGGCCGGGGGCGGGAACTTCGTTATATCGAAGCTTCATCATCAGAAATAACGTTTTCCGAGGTATGACAGTAATACAATAGAATAAGAGAACTCCTAGTAGATAGGCATCCAATGACAGACAATCAATAAGTAGAGAGAAAAATAGTGAAGGGCAGTGACATTCCAAAATGGGCACCACTGAGTCATCTATGAAATGAACTGGGGCCCTTTCAACATGATCCTGAATTGTCTCCACCCCCTTCCTTCGGACGCACGAACATGTATCAAAGGGGCCTTAATCTGAGATCGAACAAATCTTTTTTGTGGAAAGGAGGCAGCTCTGAACTAAGTTTCTTTAGCCCGAGCTTAGTTTCGTTGAAATCAATTTCGAAAAGAAAAACAGATTTTTTTCTTTTTTTTTTTTAAGACTGAAACCATTTACACTCCGTCCTGGTTTATTTATATTAATTAGTAGCCAACATAATATAAATAAATCCCTCAGGACGGAGGTCTCCTAGACCTAGCTCCAAGCAATAGGACAAAGAAATCGATATTAAAAAACAAAGTGGCCTAAAAGGGTCAGATATCCTCCGACCAAATCTGTTTAATTTATACAAAAAAATTTTTTTTTCACATTTCCTTCCATATTTTCTATAGAAACAGAAGCAGTACTGTAGCCAGGATATTGTTTTTTATAAGTTGTTTATTAAAGCCATATTTACATATAGAATTTTTCCTTACAATATAAATATTTTTTTTTTTTTTAAATACAATAATAAATTCAGCTCTTGCCCCTTATCGGGTACTCAGAACTCTTTCTTATTATGACCTTATTTAATACACATTATTTTATTATTACGTTATTTTTTATCCTTTCTTTATTTTTATGTCTAAGTTTGTTTTTTTATTTGTCCTTAGCCAGGAAAGACTATCAAAAACCTAGCTCTGTAGCCAGGATTCTTGTCTTGATACCCCTACTAAGAGCTAAGGAGACGGGAGCAAGTAAAAATTTGTTTAAATTGAAACTTAGAGATAGTGTTTCGTTTTGTGCAACTGTTCCTTATTAGAAATTTTTATTATTTTTATAATTTTTTTCACTATTTTTTTAATTTTATCTAACAAAAATGGCTAATGTGTATATTCGATTGAAATATAAATAAACCATCTATTATAATCTGGATGAATGAAAAAAAATCCGCCGACCCGGGAATTGCAAATTTCCGGAATAGTTTTTTTAATTTTGTGTATTTACTATTTGCTTTTGACGGCCCCTCCCCCTGACTAGAATTTTTAAAGATATCAGTAAAAAATTCTTGAAATAGAAAGTATAAATAGTTGTAATGATATCTATGCTATAAGTCTTAAATAAATAAAAGTAATTAATTTACAAGTATACACTTGTAGAGTAGCGGAGAAAAATATATATATTTAATGGTTGAAAGGTTTGCTATTTTGCTAAATTCTTTCAAGAAGACTACTATAAGCTTAAAGGTCCTTTAATAAATAATTTATTATTAGTCACTCTACAGAGAAATTTTAATAATTTGTGAAGTAAGATAATTGTAATTATCAATGGAAGGAAATTAATCTTTAGGATCGTGAATTCTTGTAGATTCCTACCTTTCCTGATGAGAAGGCTGGTAACTCTTCGGAGTGCCTCTCGGGGCGACCGATGGAAGAACTTGGGAGAAAGGTTGGGCGGCAACGTGAGAGGTTTCCTGGGATCGCCAGGACCCATTCCTCGCAGATCCCAGGGCGCTCCAGGAGGCTGGGGTCTTCCTCTTCCAGGAGCCAATCGGTCCAGGTGCTCGATGCTAGCTGGTCTGCCGTGTGCTCGGTGTCGAGGATACCAGCCTAAAAAAAAAGTTTTGTGAGAGTGCATAAAATAAAAGAGTATTTCTCTAGAACAGGAGTGGTCAACGTAGCGCTACGCCCGAGATACGATCATGTAAATATGGGATCCTAATAAAGATCCCAATCCTTTAAAAAAAATAACAGCTCATTTATGAAATGAAAATATATAAACTCATCAATAAAATATTATATTATTTCAATAAACTATTGTTATTGAATAAATAAATAAATAATTATTTTAAAATTGTATGTACTAGGGTAGTAAATATATATATATGTGTATTTCACTTCATTTTAAATATGTTTGTGTTATTTGTATAAATCCCGATGACATTTTTTTCTATTTTAAATAATTTGAAAAATAAATTTTTAATTTTATTTACTCTTATCCAACAAAAATAGTAAAATTAAAAATATAAATTTTGTTTTTGAAAAAATGATTCTATGGAATTCAAACTACAATCCAATACCAAATTCTAACCATCTTTTCAAAGATAAAAGAAAATTCATATTTTTTTAAAGTTAAATTGAGAAAAAAAACATCATATCATGTGTTAGTTTATTGTAATAACATCACATGACATGGTTGTTCTTCAGTGCACCCGCAACATCTATTAGAATTTTTTTAAGGAGCATATGCTTCTAAAAAGCTTATCCATTGCTCTAGTGTTTTATTCTTAGATCATTGTTTAAGGGGAACTAATAAAACCTACTTTTTTTATTAACGAATTTCATCATTAAAATAAAAGCATTAGAAAATTCTTACTTCTCTTAAAATTATTGAATGGCCAAGGGAAGGGAAAATTTTTCCTTTTACCCCACTATTAATCCGATATAGTGTCCATTCGTCACTTTGTATACATTCATAATTTGTGAGCAGATCGGTGATTACTCTTCCATAAAATCCGATAAGAGATAATTAGATGATTACAGTAAAAGATTATATAGCAGAGAAATTTTGTTATAAATAGGGATGAGACATTCGAATCCACCAACTCCTCATATCCTGAAAATAGATTCATGATTCGAAAACTCGAATTTTATTGCTTTTTCTTAATTATTATCTTTATTTTTCTCATATAAGTTTTTTAAGTCTTTTTCAGCATCTGAGGCCATTTAGACTCTGTCCTTATTTATTTATATTAATTGGTAGTCTTATTTATATTAATTGGTAGTCAATATAATATAAATGAATTTTTGTCCCTCAGGACGAGAAGCGAACCACTGACCTTGGGGCGAGACCTCTAACTCTGCATCAAGGGATAGTGCTATATCTTGAAAAAATGAGGTATCCGCGAGAGTCGAACCCAGTGGCTTACGCCCGATGTTTTAACCTATAAACCATAAATTCCCAAACTTTTTTTTCGTCTACCACCCCCTTTTTGAAAAAAATACTCCCCCCCCCCCTGCAAACCTATACTTTATGAGCAAACAAGAAAGGCGAAATGCAGTCGTTATTATTATTTCTGAAATATCTTAACCCAAATGAATAATCGGGAAGCTGGTTTTGTATATAAGATACCTTAGTATATTTAGTAATATTTGCATTTTAAATATTATTTATAAGACACCTTGGAGCATAAAGTAACAAAATTATTTAATAAAATCAACATAGAATAACAAATTTAAACTGAGATTACGAAATCAACAGAAAATTAAAAATTACAAAATAGAATTTTTATTGCACATTTAATAACCATAAAAATTATTCATTTTTAATTTTATGTATATTATAGAACAAGCATAAAAAGTTTCAAACTTTTCTTGAAGTTTTTCTGTTTTTCACCATCCCTTTATTTTTATAAAAAGCCCCCTCGATTGAACTTGAGCCTACCATAGCCCCCCTGATTTGTTTCAGTACCCCCAGGGGGGCGATATCGCCCACTTTGAGGACCTCTGCTATAAACTAAGCACCTATTTCGAGTTGACTTATATGAACAATGAGAATAGATGAAATTTGGTTAAATTTAAACCTGTAAACCACCACTTTGCCAATCGTTTAGAATTAAATTAAAAAAAAAAATTTTAATCCTGGAATACATGTGTTTCATATATGATTTGCCATTTTTCTATTCTAAGTAAATGTGAACAAAATCAGGATCAAAACGAGATCGTGGGAATTAAAATTAATTAAACTTGATTATTAATTATTTATTCTATTTAATTCTATTCTATTTTTCCAAACATCTTCGCTTCTCTGAGTTTAATTCCTCATTTTTGATGTTTATTTTCTAAAAGATACAAGTTAACAGCTTTCTCATGTCCATCAGAATTAAAGCTTACTTATATGGAGCAGAGCTTTATAAATAAATTCATGAGTTTTCCAGAGAAAAGTTAATTACCGATTCAGTGAATTAAATTTATGAATTTATTATAAGAGTTAAAGGATTTTTACACGCAAGATCAACATACAGTATGTGTAATTAAATTTCATATAAAGCAATTCATTTTAATCAAATTATTTCTGGAATTAGGAATTTTCAAAATTAATAAGAATGCGAATCTGGATATTTTTAAATATAGTTATCAATGGCATATCTTTCCTGGAGGATGGGAATTTTTTTATGACAAACAAAAAAAAAAATAAAGTAGCCCAGATGATGTAGAAATATTATACCAAATTATAATTTTTTTGTTTTTCCGAAGCCATTTAGATAATTATTTAAATTAAAAATTAGAGTTAGAATGAAAAAAACCATAAGAAAATGAAATAAAACACGTGTTTTTGTTTTTATAAAAAAAGGTAAAAAAAACAAGTGAAAAAATTCTAAATTTTTCCTCAATATATCTTGTTTTTTTTTTCTTTAGAAAGCCACGGGGGGACCCGGTTTTATTTAAAATATTATCTAAAAGATGAAATTCATTGGAGTAGCTATCAGAAAAAAAACGCTTTGACACATAAACAAAAAATAAATAGTAAAAGGGAGGGAGAAAATCATAAACAACTTTCTCCTAGTGTCGACGTTTGTGCACACGTCATGCTCATCATCAGTATACTCACTTTGTACAAACAAATCTGTACATGTACATATCCAGACTTGTACAAAAGTAATCTTTATAAAATGAAATATTAAGATTTTGTTGTTTTATTAAAAATCAATCAATTAAAATTTATTTTAAACAGAGATATGTGAAAAGGGAGGACGACAGCCAGTAGGGTAGCCTCTATCGAAATAAAACTCCCAAAATAATGAAACGTTTCGGCTTTAATTATAATAATGCCATCATCAATCATTAGGGCTGAAATGACCAATAAAATTAAAAACACAACAACTTTACAAAGTAAATTTAAAATAATGACCTACAGTATATGCAGATTCAATGTGTAAGATATTAAACTTGCAGATAGAGTTGTTGTATGTTATAATACAAAATTATAAATAACATGTATAAAGTGTATATAGGTAAAAATGCTCGCTTATCATCATCAGCACTCATATGGGGAAGTCTTCAGAGTGAATAAAAATTATTTATCAATTATAAGCAAATAGAA
>JAAAKE020029149.1:0-10024 GCA_010014785.2 Anisolabis maritima | reverse complement strand
GGTATTATATGGAGGGCTATTATTAAATTAAAATAGAGGAAAATGATATAATATTTTGATATTTAACTTTTTATTAGATTTAAAAGATTAGTTACGGTATTTTCTATAACCTATTCTTGTAAAATATAGTATAGCGAAAGTGTTGCAATTGCAAAAAAAATATCAATGTCAAGATTTCAACAAAAATACACGATTTAAGGTCCTCTGAGTCTAAAAATTGAGTTCATATCTTTTTGTGCGTCTATTTTTCTATGTGTGTTAGTATTTGCCTCAAATTGAACCATCTTCATCAATTTAATCGATTCAAATCCGATGACAGATTTAAGTTCAATATTTCTCGATTTAATAAAAATTGCCGATCACTAATCTCAGTCGTCGTCTCTTGATTCTTCATCCACTTAAAAAAACCCCAAAAACATTATTCTTGTGGTTCCTTGGGGATTTCCATAAATTAATTCCTCCCCAGAAAGAAAGAAATTTGAGGATATAATTAAAATACACTTATTTCCATATGATGATTATCTTGATTAATATAAAATTTATTTCCAAAATTCCTTTAAAAAATAGAATAGAGAGTACATATTAATATTTTGGACATTGAAAGCTAATACCATTCATTAATCGTTAAAAAATGTTTTCATTCACATTAAATCCAGTGGTTCTTTGTCAAAGAGTCGTGTGAATGCTCCTAGAATATCATAATTGCCCTTTTTATTACACATAAAAATGCACATTTTATTCCATTCGCTTCTCTTAATAATAATATGATCATAAATAATAAATATTGATAATAATAATAAATACTTTCATTTTTTGTTTTTTTATATTTTAAATTAGAGAAGAAAATTATTAATAATAATAAATAAAAAAAAAAACAATTAATTTATTTATTTTCAATTTATTTTAATTATCGATTGTCTGGTACGAGTGCTCCACATGGCAGCCAAATTGCAAGTGAGGTAATTTTTTAATGCTCGCTTCGGGGCCCAGGTGGAGTGGGGATGAATTTTGATTAATACGTCATCACCCCCTTTCCCGCCTTTCTAATGTTTAGACTCGATCACCAGCTGAAAATCCCCCTCATATTAAGATTAGATAGGAACTTGGCCTAGCTACCTTCCCCCAGAGCCCTATACCTCTAAATAGAGATGCAAGTCGCTACCTGCCTCAGTGGCCAAAGAGTCTTCAACTAGATAACATTGAATCTATATTTTTTGAATTCGTGTACATCATTATGTTGAAACCACCCCAAGTTTGTCCTAACTGTTTTGCTGACCTCTTCACCTCCATTTACATTCAGGTATTTTTTATTATTTTCCTACCTATATATGTAAGCCCAAGTATTTCCATTGCAAAACAATTGATGTCGGGATTTCAACAGTAGTTATTAAATCGTCTTCATTTTTTTTAAACCCCATTGGATTTCAACATCCCCTAGGTCCAAAAAATAAGAAATTAAGAATACACAAAATTTTATTTGCTTATATTTCCGGTCCCCTTAGGTCTAAACTTTTTAAATTTGGCAAGAATATTTCCCTTAATGGAGCATTATTTCTCTAAAGTTTTTGCGAGGATCGGATTATCGATAATGGAGATTTGTGTTTCTTCTTTTTTTACCTTATTCAGGAACGGCAATGAAAACTTTAAACCGAGAGGAACAGCCCGACCTAGGGCACAGAGTAATAGTAGTAGTAGTAGTAGTAGTAGTAGTAGTATATATATATATATATGTCCCTCTACCCTTTGCAGAGGATGTACAATGTTTGTGCTGGAGGAGATTCTGGGATGCTGTGTGATAGGAGATTAAAGGGAAAAGCTAAAGGAAGGATATTTAATTTAATATAAAACGATGGTAAGACTTGCAATTTGTATGGAAGTGAGACCTGGCCGTAAAGAAAAACCCAGGAATGGAAGCTGAATGTGGCCGAAATGAGAATGCTAATATGGGTTTTGGGGAAAACAAGAAGGGATAGATATAGAAATGAGATCCGAGGGATGGCAAGGGTAGCGGAGGCATCTAAAAAAAAGAAAACCAAGGGGAGGCCCAAAAGAAGATGTATAAATTGCAGCAAAAAGTGATTAAAAGAAGAGGACATACAGGATCGAGCGATCGATTTTGGGATAGAAAATCAAAATGATCGACCCCTAAAAAAAAGGGGGGAAATCTGAAGAGGAAGAAGAAGACTGGCATTTAGAGAGCAGAAGAAATAGCATTCTTGACTTGGGTCGATATGTATATTTTCTGAATTTTCTATACTAAATAAACACTATCGTTTATATCCTTATGTCTTATTTTATTAAAATCATCTTAAGTTCTCCAATAGTGTTTATTTTTTTTTTTTGCTCTTTTTGGTGTGTAATTCAGAATTTTGCATTCTAAATTGTTAATAATTTTCTTTTCTAACACTTTAGTTATGAGAGTTAGTTACTTCTGCTCCAGGGGCATTTTCATGTTTGTCTGATAATTCTAAAAAATTGCCAAGTTAAGGGATCGCCTCCCCCCCCCCCCCCTGGTTTCATTTCCTTCCTTAATTGAACCATATATTTAGTATTAATATAACTTAAACCCATATAAAAATTGTATCAATCAAATTTATGTGATAAAAAATAATTTATTTTCCTAAAAATTTCGATTGATAGTCTTTTTGGTCTTATAATATAATAACGCGACTAAATTTTGATACCTCTTCACTACACACATATTGTGTGATTTAAAAAATAGACAAACAACTAAGTTGCAAAATTTTCTTACCGCTCTCTTACTCCCTGGATCGGTTAACTTAACTAACGATATCTTAATATATTCATTCCACATTTTTATTTATTTTATATAATTAGTCTCTAGATTACAGATATCTAGGCAATTTTATCTATTCAAATTACATTTTCATTTCAGATGTTGGAATTCTCACTCTTACCAGATACATCTTACTAGATCCTATTTTACTTTTTTTTGTTACTGGTTCGATACTTGGCATAGTACGATTTGAAACGTTCAAACATAAGTAAATATCTACCTAATTTTATCATATTATTGATCTTTTCAAATTTAAAATTTTTCATTATTTTAGACCATTTTCTTTTCAATGGTGGATCTGGCTGATCTTTACTGGCATAATGCTCGCTTGTTCAGTCAGTGTCAAATTTGTTGGTCTATTTATTGTCTCTTTTGTTGGAATCCATACAATAGCACAACTCTGGGAAATTCTTGGAGATCTTTCAAAACCAATTGTAAGAAATTTTTATATTATTTTTATTTTATTTATTATTATTTAGGAATAATCATAATATTTTTTTCAGTCTTATACCATTCAACATTTTTTAGCCAGAGCAATATGTTTAATTATTTTTCCGGCATTTTTATATTTTTCATTTTTTTATATTCATTTAAAAGTTTTAGATCATAGGTAATTTATAAAAAATTTTTTTGATTACTCTAATTATATATGTAATATATGAATTTTATTTTTCTAGTGGAAATGGTGATGGATTTTATAGTTCTGCTTTTCAATCACAATTAAAAGGCAATTCATTATATAACGCAAGCATGCCAAAAGGTAATATTTATTTATATTGCAGGAATGGAATTAAAGAAGACAGTAAAAATTCTTCACAACCAATAGACTCACAAGCTATTCTCGAATGGTCCCAAATTCGTGGGATAGTACCTAGATATACTATTTATATTTCTTTTTTTTCAGAAGTGGCATATGGTGCTGTTGTAACAATAAAAAATCATCGAACAGGCGGTGGATATTTACATTCGCATTGGCACTTATATCCTGAAGGGATTGGAGCAAGGCAACAACAAGTAATCCTAATATTTTAAATATTTGTACATGTCTTTATTAATAATAAAAATATATCATTTTAAATAGGCTAAAGAATCGATCAAAATTTTACGAAAATTACAAAATAATCTTCTTTACGTTGTAAATGATTCGGAAAACATGCTCTTCATCAGGACACAATAGCGTATCAATGGGGCCAGGCACGGGTCGGCCACTAGCCAAGAGTGACTCCCAGTGATGCATGAGCTAATATATATTTTAATAAGCTTTCTTGTTATTTATTTTTTCAGGGGGGCCCCAAAAAAATTCTGCAGTCGGGTTCAGCCTATTAGTTCTCTTACTGTCTAGACATTCAGCTTAGTTATTTTAGTTAATTGAAAATGTTGAAAAGAAAATTATTTTGTAATTTTCTTCACATAGCTGAAGTTGTTTAGGTGTCAAATATTTTTCTTGTATTATATAATTTCAGTTTGATGTGAATAAAATCCAAAGTTAACAAAATTGGGAGAACATTTTTGTATTGCTGGTCAAAAACTACCATTTTGAAAATCAAATTATATCGCATGACACCACACGAAAAATGGAGTGGAATGCGCCACAATTTTGTTATTTTTTTGCAACGTCTGATTCTGAAGCCTCAACGCTCGTTATGGTTCCAATCGACTATTAAATGGATTTAGTGTGTAGAACATTAATTTTGACTTCCTCTGATGAAGTTGTATTGAGTTGAAGATGAAATTAAACAAATTTCAACACAATGTTGGGAAAAGCCAAGTCAAGTCGAAATACAGAAATCTTATTAATTTGGAAAGAGGGTCTCAATTCCAATCCATTCCATCCATATCACGAGTGTTGTAATTTCACTGAATCAGAAGTTATATGAAAGTGACCTAGAGACTTATTTACATAATTTCTCCTTACGCGCGACACCCGATTTTTTTACAATTTTTATTTTTTTTTTTCATTTTCATTTCGTTTCATATTTTTCTTTGACTTTGGGAAGGAAGATGATCTCCTCTCTGTATATTTCACTGATTGATAACTTTACCTAATTATTACAGCTCCTTTGGCAAAGTATATAATAAATAATTAATGAAATTAAACATTGGATCTGCCCTAGCTTTATTCTAAAAACAAAAAGCAATAGTCAAGCGCATGCGCTGTAAACGTTTTTTGATCATAAATGCTTTTCATATGTTCTGACAATTTCAAACTGTTGGAAAATGCTATTGAATCAAACCTAATTTATTTATTTTTTGAAAGAATCCAGGATTTCTCTAAAAAATATTTTTCATCTCTCTCTAAAAATAATTTAGAAATATCAACTAATTATAAAATTTTTTTTAGATAACGACATATACCCATAAAGATGAAAACAATAGATTTCTATTGAAAAAATATAATTCAGAACCGAATAAAGAAAATCCAATTGAACTTGTTCGACATGGAGATTTGGTTAGGTTAGAACATGTGCCAACTCGTCGTCTTTTACATACACACAAAGAATTAGCACCTATAACAAAAAAACATTATCAAGTTACAGGCTATGGAGAGGTTAGTATTTGTCTCACATTTATTGATTTATACCACACATCTGATTTTTCCAATTAAAATCTAGATTTAAATCAAACACAAACTTTTTTCAAGTTTTTATTTATTAAAATAAATTAAATGATAGAAAAGTAGAATAGCAGCTTAAAACGGCCCTGGTTTATATATTATATTGAAAGACTTCATTTGACATTATAAATAATTATAGCTTAAATACAATTGTTTTATTATAATTTATTATTTTGTCTAGTTTGCCAAATCGCACACTGGGTGTCGAATGGGAAATTAGACTGATTTTTCTTTACAGCCTGCTGCTATCCTATTTTTCTGCAAATTTCTCCAGACATCTGCTTTTAAAATAAATTAATTATTTTTAATTAACATTCTTTTAATAGAAAAAATAAAGTTTGTAACTAACTAAAATATTAAAAAAAGAAATAAATATTATATAACCTTATTTTAATAGCATCTTTATTATTTAAATAGAAAGGAGTAAAGTATGAAAATATGGAAATGATTATGGAGTTTTATTTAATTGAAAAGGAAAAAAAGATCAGTGAATATACTACTCGAAACGTTTCGGCTATTTTCAAAAAAAGAAGTTTATTTACTAACTGTTTTCTTCCTCCGAAATTTTCAATATAAAGCGAACTGCCCGAGTGATTAAATTGTAAAATTCAACCAGGATCACAAAATCAATAAGGAAATGTGATATATTTTAGTTTATTTTAATTAATTTTCTTAAATAATTAAAATCAATGGAACCGAAGAAGTACTTCACTTGAAATTCAATATAAAAATATCTCTTAAAGTATTAACTTCGTCTTCTAATAAAGCGGTTCTAATTATGAATCATAATGAATTAAAGATAAAAAATTGTTCATGATGATGAAAGTACTTTTTTTTTTAATAGAGCTTCCTATAAAGTAATAACAAGGATTGGGTTGACTTTTGTCCTATTAAAGTCCAATATCATTCCTGACACTTTAATTTTTTTTTTTGAAAATATTTTTTCATTACTTTTTTTTTAGAATGGAACTGGAGATGCAAATGATGTTTGGAAAATATTAATTGATGGCGGATCTGAAAATGAAATTGTCCAAACTGTTTCCAGCAAATTGAGATTTGTTCATTATTTACAACACTGTGTTCTGACATCAAGTGGAAAACAACTTCCAAAATGGTTCAATGATTAATTATTGAAATATAAACTTACTTTTCCCCCAAAATTCTCTAGAAGAAAAAAAGATTAAAAATTTTTTTATAATAAAGCAAGATCAAAAACCTAAAATAAACTGATATGGGTATCACAAAATCAACAAGAATATTGTCAGTCTGTATACAAGTTTAATCACAAAGCCCGATTCACACTTACGGAACGACACATCAAAGTATTTATATGGGCTTGTTCATACTATCCAAAACGCCACTATCTCGTATTCACTTCAAATCGGAAATTTTCAGAAATACTTTGGTGGGACAGTGGTGTTCCGTGTGTGTTATAACTTTCAGGGGTCCAAATAAACTATGATATAGTGCTAATAGCTGGTTTTTTCTTTTTTGCATGTAATTTTTAGAATTTCCAATTTTTTTCGATTTTGGTTAGAAGCTCGGCCTCCTTGTTATGCCAATAGTTATATTGCGTAAATTTGGGACATATATTTCATTTAGATACTTCAATAAGTTGTTTTTTGAGGAAAAATAAATTTTTTTTTACTTAACTGACTAAATTTTTTATCCGAAGCACTTCTATGTAGGTCTATATGTACATAAATTTTTTTATGTTAACGATATCTGGACTATATAGATTAGACTTTGTCAAAAAAAATTACATGATTTACTTCTATTAATTTTTTTAGACTTTATAAATTAATAATAACTATATTTTTAGGGCTTATGAACAACAGGAGGTTTCTTGTAATCCCAATCTAAGAGACAAAAATGCTCTTTGGAATGTTGAAGATAATATATTTGATAAATGTAATAATTATATATTAATTCTCTTTTCTATTTATTATTTGTATATATATATATTTCTATTATTTTCTTAAATTTTTAGTGCCAAATGTGAGTTTTGAGGTTTATGCTCCGGGATTTTTGGAGAAATTCTTTGAATCCCATGCAGTGATGCTTCAAGGAAATTCAGGGTTGAAACCAAAAGAAGGCGAAGTCACCTCTAGGCCTTGGCAATGGCCAATCAACTACAGAGTGAGTTAAAATTTAAATTTATTATTCATTTCCACTAAACTAAACAACCGCCTTTTAAATAATAATACTAAAATACTAATCCTTTCTTTGTCGCATATTCTTAATAACCATCTCCGCGCATGCGCATAGGTACAGAACCTCCTATAATACATACTCACATATACCATGCCTTCAGACCTGTCCAGACACGATATTAAATCTGATGACCTTCAGTTGAGAGACGCAGTCTCTAGAAGAAGGTCATCTCCATGATTCTTCGATATACAATATAAATGAAAGATTTTAATTATAATAATTATAATTATATAAATTGATACATATAAATGAGTTTATATATACCAGCCCTTAAGCTCTGAGGATTATCCAAAACAGGGCCTAAATGTCAGCCTAGAGAGAAATAAATTATATTAACTTATAGCAGCATCCTCTTGGTTTTTTCTTCCATTCTCAAAAATTCTATACAACTATAACAATTTTAATAATTTTCCAATGTAGATTGAAGATAATTTGAGGTCAATTGGAGGGGGGAGGGTGAAAGGGCTGAGTAATAAATTCTAAGAATCTAGAATATTTGAAGCCCGAAAATTTCTAGTGATAAGAAATTGGGGTCATTCTCAGTAGTCTAGAGCGGTATAAAGAAGCAAAAAGTGTCCTACGAGGTGCCTTCTTCTTTTAGAGAGGTCTAAACGAGGAAGTGTGGGGAAATGATCCTTGTGATTGGTTGGAGACATTTAAGTGGCCTTAAAAGTTTTACAGTAGAAACCAGAGGCAAACACAAGCCTCGGAGACATCCACAAACATTCCGACTCAGGGAATAAATAGATTGAGGCCTCAAAGTCAACCCAAACAGAACACTAACAGCACAATACCTAACCAAGCCCATCCTAGATCTCAGAAGCAAATCCAAACCTCGTAGACATCCACTGACCAAGGGGTCTAGCAAGATTGCAACTCCGAAAACAAACAACCACCATCACCATTACTTCCAAAACACCCTTCTTGAAATTGGCTCCAAAGGAGAGCTGAAACGTCGAGTTAATCTCAACAATCAACGCCGACCATCATCCATCCACCAAATCAAATCCGTGAAAACATTACTCCACTTATATATATATTTGTTGATATATAAGACAATATCATATTAATAAACATCAATGCAATCACGTCGGAAGCAATCGATATTTAATATTAAAATTATATACAGAAAATTTTTATAGAACTCTAAATGATTATTGCAGTTGAAAAAGATTATAAATCAAATAAAAAAAATAATGGGGAGGGTAATTACGCCTTAACCCCCCCATCCCTTTATATACGCCTCTGTGGTTAATGATGGCTAAAAAGTGCGGAAGTGAAAATATTTTAACTTCATTGTCTATTTTCTTATCATTATCTCAATTTCTCATCCTTAAATATACAACAAATTGATTCTGAATTTTAATTTGAATACATTCAAATAGGACATTCTATTATTTACAATTTTTTAAATACCTTATTATCAATTACACCTCAAGTAACTAGGTCTATTTCTACTCCTTCTTTTCCCCTAATCCAAACTCTACTACTGAAATTTTAACTCATTTGGGAGATATATAGTAAAGTCTATTAAGCTCAATTTTTTTTTCAAACTCGAGATTTCGAATCATCATATCATCATCCATCATCCATCCATCAAATCAAAAAAGTGCTTTTGGCCAATTGGTCTATGTATGCGCGTCGTTAATTTACTTATTATATTATTTAACAATTTACAAAATGGTTAAGGAATTGAATCAAAATTTTATAAGTTTTTAATAAAGAATCGAAGTTTGTATCAACAAATGATTCTCCGAAGCGGTTCTTAATTTGAAATTCAAACTAAAAAAATCAAAATATCTCTTTAATTATCAACTTTATCTAAATAATATCCATTTGCAAAATTTCAATTTGAATATCTTGTTTAAAAAATTTTTATATCTAAATTCTGATACTCTCCTGAACAGGTTCTAAGAAGAATTTTATTTTGCTTTTTTTTTTCCCAAGTTTTTTTTTTTAAACTAAGGTAAATACATAAAATATTTTTCATAAATTCAATAACTAGTAAAAAATAATAAGAATCTAAATATTTGTTTCTAAAAATGTCTTATTTTTTTTCTAGGGACAATTTTTTTCTGGAAGCGATTATCGAATTTATTTATTAGGAAATCCTATTATTTGGTGGGGAAATTTGATATTTCTCTTCTTATTCTTATGTGTTTATATTGTTCATGCTATTAAGAACCAAAGAGGCTTTACAGATCCGCCTGAAATCCAAGGTAAAAATATTTAAATTTCATTAAATTTCCATTGAGGAATGAAATTTATTAGATTTAGAATTAAGCAGATCCATATGTGGCTAATTATATATAATATAATCTAAAATTTTTTAACTTTGTAATTAGACAATTATGCGTGCCACTTGACCAACCGCGTTCCCACCCGCGTCTTCTCCACAT
>JAAAKE020029116.1:0-10025 GCA_010014785.2 Anisolabis maritima | reverse complement strand
TTGGCTACCAATTAATAGAAATAAATAAGGACGGAGTCTAAATGGCCTCAGATGCCGAAAAAGACTTAAAAAAAACAAAAAAAAAAACAAAAGTGATTTATACATGAATTAAGGGTTCTATTCTCGCACTGAGGAATGCATTTATTTAAATTATATTGTTTATCAATTAATTTAAATAAAAAAAAAGGTTGAAGTTTCAAATAAAGTTGCCTGATTCTTCGAATAATGTTTACACCATAAAAAACAAATTTTTAAAGAAGTGAGGGGGAATAATTGTAAAAAAAAAATTTTTAAAAACCTCACCTAAATTTTTAAAAACGATTTTTTGACCAAATATCCTTTTAAGTAGAAATTAAATTTATATTCATTATTTTATGTTTGTATGTTGTGAATCAAAAGCAATTTTAAATTCATTAGATGGCTGCTATTATTATAATAATAAGATTTGAAAGGTATAGGGAGGATGGAGTAGAGGGCTGGAAAGTTTTGCCACTTAGTTTCCTTTTTTTTTAAATTTTAATAAAATTATAAATTATAATTTGATACGAGATAATATATTAGCGTTAAAGCGTAACCATACAATTTACTATTTTAAAACATTATAATAGGAGAAGATGACTCTGCAGATTCATTATAGAATGTAAACAAAAACTTTCCATTAATCATCGACTCAATGTTTAGTGGAATAATTTCTTTTTTTCTTTGCCTTTTTTCCACACATTATACCAAATAATTATCCGTTAAATAAAAAAGAGGGGATCTCCAACAATTAATCGAAATATCCATGAAGGAGTTGGGTTGTCCTCCAGCAAGCAAAAACGAATTTATGCACCCCATGGTTCAACTACGGAAGAAAAAATATGCAAATTATATTATGAATTTCAAATTAAGACTGCATCATTATTTGTTAATCGGATTAATATTATTTCTTCCGTAAAAAGGGTAATTTTAATTTTTGTATCCTTTCTAAGGGGATGGATAAATACGTTCGCATTTGGTTGCTAGAAAAAAGGACACCCCAATTATTCAATGACTTATCCATTAATAAATAAATAAATAATAAATAAATTTATTTAAGACCTGCTTAGAGGCACAAGTCCTCGGTGGCTAGGTCCAATCAATTGCTCCAGAGCGGGCCAAGCTTCCTATTTTCTAAGCAGAGCAACTGCAGAGAAGCTCTGAAGCAATTAATCAAAAAAATATAAGAACCTAGTCTCTTTGTGTAGAGCTAAAGGTCTGAATTCACATACCAAAGATCAGTGGTTCGCTTCCCAACATGAGCGACAAAAGTTTATTTAAATGATAATGTCTATCAATAATATAAATAAATAAGGACGGAGTCTAAATAACCTCAGATGCCGAAAAAGACTTAAAAAAAATCTAAGAGTGAGTTAGTCATTGGGCTCCCACCTTTCAGCAAGCAAAAACGAGCGTATGCACCCCATGGTACAACAAATACAGCTCTACAACATCGACCACATTTTTTTTATTAAGGATTAGCAATACAGACATAACTTTTACATGATGATATAATTAACATCTATGTTTATTTATAAAAAATTACAAAAAAAAAAAAAAAAAAATGAAAAATAAATTAATAATAATAATAATAAATATAAATTTTACAATTTTCATTTATTAATTCAATAGATAGCCAAATTTAAATAAATTTTACTGACTGAGGGGTTTGTTTGAAATTATGACTGTAAAGCATTAGTCAATATAATGTTTAAGATTAAAATGTTTTCCGAGATGAGTTTATATTTGGGCCCCCTGAACTCGGACCACGAGTTTTTGCTTTCGCAAAGGAATATTACCTATTAAAATCATTGCTCAAATCTAGGGAGCTCGAATTATACCAAATCAAATATACAAAACATTTGTATCTTAAATAAATTTTATTCCAAACCAACCGACACTTGAATTATATATTATGAATTTTCTCCAAACTAAATATAATTATTAATTCATTTCTAATTTATTTTGATATCTTTATATTCGCATTTTATTAAGCTATCAAGTGAGTTCTCAAATAAACCAGTATACATACAATAGCAAACAAGATTAACAAGCAATAATAAAGCGCCACTTGAAGCTTGACTTCCCTGTTTCCAAACAAATTGATTCGGTAGCCTGGTTGTCAGGCGTCAGGTTTCGCGACTTCGTCGCCAGGGAGCAGCACTGACTAACAAGAAAAGGCTCAACTAACCAAGGACGAAGAAAGTGACCTCTTCTTGAATTTTAATTGGACAATTTCTATATTCCATAGAAAATTTTATTATATCTTATATCTCCCCGAAATGGTCACAAGAGTTGTAGAATGAAATTTTTAAATTTTAATTAAAATAATTTATACTTATAAAACTGATGTAACCATCAGTTAATATAAATATAAACCCCGACTTTTTTTTTTTTTTTAATATAAGAATTATCTAATTATCTGGATGTTCATTTGTTTAACAGAAGATGTACACCTCAAACCCATCAGACCTATCGGATTTCCGTGAATTTATTTTCTATTTTATAATCAAAAACTTTCATCTACCAAGTGGAGGGCGACCACGATTTACCCAAACGGGCATATCTTTTGTTCCAGTCTTTTATCAATCACTTCTTCTGAAGCGTCAGGTCGATTTGCTTCTTCTCTTGGTCTTATCTATAATCTTTTATTCCGACTAGGAAGAGCCAATTAAATTCTCCTTTGGTGGTTATTCTCATGAATTGATTTCATTGAAAAAACAAAACGCTTTGTTTTCATAGAAGGTCAAAAACATAAAATATAATCCCCAAAGAAAAAAATGGGATTATGCTAAATTTTCGTCTACCATCCATCTTTTGTTTCACTCACTTTTATAAGAAATCAGAAAAAATTTTACTTGATATTTTATTTTTGTTGATAACATTCTAAAAAAAAAAAAAAATAACTATACAAATTTGTTTTCAATAAGTTTAGAAATTTAAATTTTAGTTAATAATCGAAAATAAAATATGAAAATTAATGCTAAAGGAGATCATCACGTAAAAAACATCAACAAGCCATTTTATGTCCGTCCATGCGTAAGTCAAATTGGAATGTCGAATTGCGGGTCGGAGTCCCTCCCTCTTCATCAGTAGTATCTCTCGCCCCTCATATCCGGCGCTCGAGTAGGAATTTTTCATTGTTCAGAATTCATATTTCTTTTCTAAAAATTTAAAATTCTAAATTTTTAGAAAAAATAACTAAAAGAAATAACTGCATCAAATATAAATATAATTTCTATTTGATCTTTATTGTTTCTGACAATTAAAATATACTCTGGAAATATTTTTGTAATTTAGGGATTGATATATATTTTCGGAGCCGATATATTTCCTTTTTCGTTCAACTTTTCTTTTAGCACAGTTTTTATTTCACACATCATGCGCGGTGTCCAGATTTAATTTAAATTTTTCATTTGCCACAGTAGAATTCATACACTTTTTATATTTGCTGTTACATTCCAAATCTTGCGCAGTGAGTCTTATTTTTACAGATCTTTGCTAAATGGTTAAAATTCCAGCAATTATAACATCTCACATTCTTATTGTTATGGTAGACATATGATGAGAGAGAAGATGAGATCTCTGAAATATTTGAAATCTTTTTGCTGAAACTAAGAAAAGAAAAAGAACTTTATTTAATTCCTCTAACCCCCATGATGTTTTAATCACGCTAGCTAACTAATCTTATTCAAGTGATGATACTTAATAACAGTAAAACAAATTCTTAAAATATTCGAAAAGTTACCAATTCCTCGAATAAAATTATTTCTTTCCCGATTCTATTATTTTTAATATATTTATCATTATTCAGCTCCTCTTCTCTTTTATAAAAACTCAAAATCAAAACCAAGGATATTACAATAAGACTTAATTTTTGCAAAATCAAAGTGAATAATTATTTTATATATATAAATAGAATCTAAAAGGAGATATGCATCATGCTAATTTCTTGTGTGTTCTTAATAAATAAAATTGATTATAGACATGGCTGAGTGCGAGGACAACGATTCTTGCGCAATCTCTATTAAGATCCTATTCAATTTGTTTTAACATCATTGAATTATCTAACTTAACGGTATCATGCGTATGCACATTTCAGAATTTTTATATAATACAGTATTTTAACAAGGAAAAATTTCAATTTTTTGTTCCAAACATTAACCAGTGGTCAAAGCACTAACACAGGTATATATTAAAACAATTAATCATAATTAATTAAATGGAAAAATTATTAAAATGCTTCATGTTTATTAATAAATTAATAATAGAAATTAGCTCTACAAATTATGCATTTTCATTTTAATGTAAATTTATACGCTATTTCAAATTCTTTTTAAATTTAATATCATTGAATTAATGAGACATTTTATCATAAATCATTTAATTTGTTCACTTTTAATTTACTTATTTTTTTTTCCAAATATAAATTTCAGATGCATCAGGAGCATTGGCGCAGGACAGGGAGGGGAATGTACAATTGGTTAAAAGCCCATCCATTTATCTATTATTTGAAATTTTTTTTTTTATTAAGGCCATATACCATCGAGTTTTCAAAGGAGTTATTATGATTTTAGCCTAGAAAATATCAATTAAAATTTTCAATATTCTTTTTGAAAAATTATAATGTAATCATGTATTGAAAATGGTTAGTCGGGTCTTTCTTTTGAAACTTACAGTATCTTCTTAAAATTTGTAAGGAAATTCTTAATATCATTTTTGTCCCTCCTACAAACAAAATCCTATTTAAAACTTAAAAAAAAAAATTAATTCATTACATTTTCCTCTCTCATATTATATGCTAAAGCCGATCTCTTAAATTTTATCTGTAACATTTTTATTTAAGAATCCTCTCGCATTTTAACTTAATTGTATTTGATAAGAAAATATAATAAAACATGGCAACACATGCGTTATTTTGAAATTTTTCGGAATGGCGAAATCTACCATCTAACTCCCCAAATGAGGCCCAAGCTTATATGAAAATGATTTTTTTTTAGTAAAAATGGCTATCATTTGAAAGGGAGCAATTATTCTCTCCTCAAATGACGTCATTTCTTACCAGTCTTATACTCCCCTATTAATATGAATGAATAGAATATATTATTGAAAAACATCAAAAATTTGGAAAGATTTCATTTTAGTCGTAATAAAATTCTTAACCTCAATTTTAAATAGATGATTAAAAGAAAATTGACCAGTTAATCAGAATAAAAAACTCAAAAACCTAACAGATCATTTATTTCCCATACTCACCGTTTTACTAATCAAAATATCTCCAATTCACTTAATATTCCTCTCACTTCAGTAACGAAAAGCGCTTATTATTTAAATAACAAAACCCAAATTAGCGAAATTTTATTTTATTTATTCATTAAATTTATATAAAATCATATTTATTGAAAATTTTTTTCAGCAAATTACCAAACTAATTTTTTTTGTCTTTTCGGCATCCGAGGCCATATAGACGATATAACTATATTTTTACGATACCAATTATCCATATTTATTTATATCAATTGGTATCCAATTTGATTTAATTAAATTTTCATCGAACTGCCTGGGAACCGAACCCACACCCCTTGGCTTTTAAGGTTATCAATATACCTTTACCTTTAACCTCTCGGCAAAGGGGGTTCCCTTCATATACTAAAGTTCAGTGGTTCATTCCCATCCTGAGCGACAAAAATGTATTTATATTATAATGGCTACCAATTAATATAAATAAATTAAAGGAGCAATCTAAATAGCTTCAAATGCCGAAAAAGAATTAAAAAATATATATTGTATGCTAATGTAAATGGCTTGGTGGTTCAAAACTTTGGTATTAATTTAAAAAAAAAATATTTATTTCTTTGATTTAAAAATTATAAGGGAATTTTTTCCCCCCCAAATTACTTTGGGTGTTCTTGATTTTTTTTTGGGAGAAATCATCTGCTTCGTTCAGGATATATTAAAAGTATATGGAAAACTCTCAAAATCAAAGAAATTAATAAAATAGTTTCGTTATATTTTTCTTTCCGAAAGGAGGAATCTCTCAATCTCTCAGTTTCCACTCACAGGTTAGTGGAATATCACGAATTCTAGTTTTTAGTAAAACTTTTAATAAGTCTGGCGTCCATCTTGATAACCTAAATAAAAGGGCAGGGAATCATGAAAAAAAGGAGTAAATTTGTTGCACTTTTTTCACATATTGAATTATTTCCTTTAAGCTAATTTTAATCAGAATTTCAAAGTCACAAAATTATAAATTAAAAAAAAAAAAATATGAGCCAATTATTTTGAAAGTGCCTTAAGTTCATTTTTCAAAGTCAATTAAGTATAATAAATATTTTTTTACAGTCAAATTTACAATTCTTCTTGAGCCCTGTCCCTTGGTGCAGAGCTAGAGGTTTGGGTTTACAAACCAAAGGTCAGTCCTGAGCTACAAAAAGTTATTTAAATTATATTGGTTACCAATTAATTTAAATAAATAAGGAGGGAGTCTAAATGGCCTCAGATACGGAAAAAGACTTGAAATTTTAAAAAAATCGTCATCTTTTAATTTTTAATTTTGTAAATGGAATAGTAAAAATTATTGTTTTGTCTAAGCCTACTTTTGAGAGTTTGATATCAGAGTATTAGTAGTCGACTAAAATTATTTTGAACGTCTTTTGCTCATTGGACTAGGCACTTTAGCGTAAAATTTTAATTTCATGGTGGTAGAAAGTAGAAAGTCTATAACTATATATTCAGATTTCATTTCAATTAAACCTCGAGTGGGCGCTGTTTTTAAAAGACTAGAAAATATTGATCTTCAAATAAAATAAGTTATATGATTTTTGGGAAGTTAATTGTATAAAATTTTAAATGAAGATGAAATATTTCAAATTCTGAATTTATTACCGCGCCAAGCGAAATTAATTTAATAATATTGAATTACCTCCATTGTTTAAAAATGTAAGAATAATCACCATAAATATAAAGATGAATTACTACAGCATTTACTAACGCCTGAGTTTACAAATTTTCATGGCTTCTGGCGGACGTTCTACAGTCTTGTCCCTCGGAGCCACCCATCCGAGGTTCAGCACTGCTTGGTCTTACTTGATAATAAAGCAATGATTGCCCTATTTGCTCGCGTAATTTGCGCCCCCGCATATTTTGCGCACCCCAATTTTTAAAGAATGATTTTGAATTTTATATGAACAATAAAATTTTGATAAAACGTATCTAATTAATTCTCAATCATTCTAGAATAGGTATAAACTTTTTTCAAAATATCCGCATGTTTTAAGCACCCGGATTTTTTAGCTATCAAACTGGCGCAAATTACTCGAGCAAATATGCTATTTTATATTTCTTCGGCAAGAAGAAAGAAGGAGATTCTATATGATCGATTAAGTCTCTAACTGGATCTAGACAAAATTGAAATTTAGTCCTTATTTATGCGTAGTGCAAGCAGACCCGAGCTCAATATGTTTGCCCCAATGGAATCCTTAGACATTTGTCTTATCAACTCATTAATCATGGCTTTTGTGCCTAATTGCAAAATGTTCACAGGCTCATCGTTGAACGTAATTTTACTGACCCGAGGCAATTATCTTTTTTTGTCTATTCTATCAGTCTACATTTAATATGCATTAGTTACAGAGGTTACAGAGACTAATTGATTACACTCTTCTCCTTACATTACTTGTAATGTTACTAAAATTTTTCATTTTTATTTGAAGTTGTGTCCACTATGGCAGTTTATCTGCTAAAGATTCTTTAACAAAATGTTCAAATGACATTAATTAAGAAATTTACAAGATCATCTTTTTTTCCCTCCTTCATTTCATTTGGGCCGAATAAGCCCACCTACCGGAATCCCCGTTTATTTGCTCAAGGTGTTTTAGTGTACCGTGACAAATCTCAAAGCCATCCCATCTCTGTAACCCCGTAACCATCTATCTCCGTGAAGTTACTTGATTTTCTATCTCTAACCACTCCTATATCTAATTCTACCCGGTTCCTTTCATCCAACCTAATCTATGGTAGGGAGAATATCTTATTTTGAGGAGGGAATCTCTCAGCACCGACGAACCACTGACCTTTGGTACATGAAGCGAGATTTCTAGCACCAAGGGGCAGGACCCCATTATTATTATTATTATTATTATTATTATTATTATTATTATTATTATTATAATTTAATTATTTAATAATATATAGGTATTTATTCTGAATAAAATTGTTAATATTTATATAAAAATTGATTTATTTATATATTACATAAAAAAGTTAATATTTAAACAATAACAAATGAGTATACAAAAAAAACAAACAACATATTCTCTGTTCTCTTCGAGTGTTTGTACTTAACAAGAATATATATATGTTTCAAATGGCCAGGGAAGCAAAATCAATGAAAGCCCTAAAAAGAGATTCTCCGAATTTTTTCAGAGAACCTCACTTAATACTGCAAACTTCAAGCCACGGCAGAATATTGATATATTTTTATAAAAAAACCTTTGACTTGTCAATCCATTAGGCATTTATTTAATGAGGACTAGGCCTAATTTTAAGTTTCTGCAGTGGCTTGTCCTTTTAGTTTCTCAGATTTATTGGGTCTAAATTGAATATGCTCCCCTCTGCTTTCAAAGTCAGCCAGTGATATTTACATTTTTATGAAGGAAATTGTCCAAGTTCATTACATCAATTCAATCTCAATCCCATCCATGATGATGATGATTTTCTTGAATGGGCACCCAAACGTCTTCCCAAACCGGCTTCCAAACTTTTTTCCATGCTGGAACTTGAACTTGTTTCCAAACAGGCACTTGTTGTTGTTTCCATTCAGTTTTCCATTCCAATTTTTTATCAGGTACCCAAACTAATTTTTTATCTGGTCGCCATATTTGAACATTTTCTTCTTTCCAAAAGAGTTTCTTTTCAGATACCCATATTTGTTTTTTCTCTGTTCGCCAAATTTGTACCCATTCTGTTTTCCATTCTAATTTTTTCTCTGGAACCCAAATTTGTTTCTTCTCTGTTCGCCAAACTTTTTTCCATTGAGGTTTCCAGACAAGTTTTTTCTTCCAAAGGCCATGGCTTGAGTATTCCCATCCATGTTCATCTTTTCCGTGTGTTTGTTGGCCTGGGACCCACACTTTTACCCATTCTGGAACCCAAATTTTTTTCCAATCTGGAACCTTAAAAATCACATAAACAATTAATATATAATATATAAACATTATATTTTATTGATGTATTTCATGGAGAAATGATAATTAAAAGGGATATAAATTATAACACTTAAATAATAATAAAATAATGAAAGAAAATAAAATACCAAATTATAAGCTTTTGTTTAAAGTAACGATCCGTAGAAACCATAACCAGAAGACCATAACATGTGACTTTTTGTGTTAAATTATTGTGTTAAGAATGACTTATATTTACCTGAATGTCCTTCCAAGCCGGCACTTTTGCTTCCACCCAGATAGGTTTGTTCACTTTTTTCCAATCAGGAACCTGGATTTCTTTCCAGACAGGAACCTTAACTTCTTTCCAAATAGGTTTTTGTACTTTTTTCCAGTCGGGGACTTGAACTTCTTTCCACACTGGCACCTTCACCTCTTTCCACACCGGTACTTGCACCTTCTTCCAAGTGGTCTTCCATTCAAGCTTGCTCTCAGATTTCCAAACTTGTTTCCACTCCGGTTTCCAGACTAGTTTCTTCTTCCAAACACCTTTTGGTTGATGATCGTGATGGTCATCATGATCGTCAGAAAACGGTGGTGGGCCGTAATCACCTCGGGAAATTTGTGAGTCAGCACTAAAAATTAGAAAAAGATTTTCAAATTTTTAAAAGTTTTTGACTATCCTAGACCTTACTTCTTGCCTTTCCATTTGTAAATTATGACCATATTAATTCAGAGAAACTGGGTTTAGTCTTTTATGACCGAAAAATTGATTTATTTTAATTTTATGTATAAATTAATCTTATCTCCATAAAACAATTTGTTTTATTTATACCAATCATC
>JAAAKE020029115.1:0-27457 GCA_010014785.2 Anisolabis maritima | reverse complement strand
CCCCTTACACCCAAAAAGGGGCCCCTTTTTTCCTCCAATTTAAATTTTCCTAAAACTTCTCTTTGCCCCCCCTCCTTCTTTCCCCCCCCCCCCCCCCATCTCACTATTCTGTTTGCCTCTGCATCTCTCCCATTTTCGCCCTTTAATCTCATCTATTCTCTTATATATATATATATATATTATAGGTTAAAAAGGAAGGGGAGAGGTTTGTGAATTCAAGCCAGGGTTCAAGAAAAATATTTGAGTGAACTATTACAACGGAGTTTCTCACCCATTATTTATCTATAAAATTTTTACAGAACGGTGATTATAATATCATGAAAATTCATGATAAAATAGCAAATAATCGATAAAAACAAGAATCTTCATAAGACTCTATTCTTTATTTTTTGAGGTCCAGATAAAGGTAGACCTTTACAGAAATTAGTTCGTGTTTGGTTACTGGAAGATGGGCTCCCCAATTGATCTTGTAAATAATGGGTTTTTTAATTAATTGCTCCAGAGCTCTTCTAGAGGGAACCACACATGCACAATTGTTAAAGAAAGAAATTAACACCTCAGCATGCGTGGTCCACTCTGGAGCAATTAATCAAAAAACCCATTATTTACTAGATCAATTGGGGTGCCTATATTTTTGCAAGCTAACACGAATGAATGGAAAGTAATTTCTGCAACTCATGAAATTATATGCAATTATAAATTGCAAAGAATGGTTTGAATTTTAAATTTATTTATTTATTTTAAATTTATTATGTTTATTTTGAAAATATAAATGAAAAATTTACTATCATATCTTGAAAATAATTCGATATTTAAATAGCTTTCTTTTCTTTTTTATATTGTATCTTAATTATTTTTCTTATATATATTATTTATATAAGGGTTAATTACATGATAAGATCGTAAAATTAAAGGTTGTCTGATGGTCTTATTAAGTTGTTCTATCAAATATATTTAATTTATCGTTTTTATTTAATTTGGAAGAATCACGTGGTCTCAAACTCTCATTCATCAGAGATTTGAAATAACCCAACCCCTTATTTTTCTTAATTGCTTCATAACTAATTACACAAATTAATACTTAGAATATATAAAATAAAAAGGCTAATTTTAATTATAAATTTACAATGTTATAAAATTATATTTCTCAAATTTTTTAAAATTTTGAAAATTTTCGAGGTGGAAAGTATAAGTTTTACATTAATCTAGGCCACTCAATTTCGGCAAATTACATTATATTACATATATTTTATACGCATATTTATCATTCAGATGAGATTATGTGTATAACCTGATCTCTGTCCCTTTAATTTTTAAGGTTGAGAGGATCTAAAGTATAGACTCTCTACTCTAGCGGTCACCAATCGGTAGTACGAGAGAAAATTTTGATGGTCCCCAGAAAATATTTGCACTTTTTATGCATGACAATTTTTGTAAGTTTATAATACATTTTCATTTGAAAATTACAAAGTTGCAACCGAGTTAAAAAAATAACATTTTTGACATTTACTGGAAAAAACCAAGCTGTGACAATTAAAACTCGGCTTGAAATAAATACGGCTCTGCGTCTTGCAGTAACGTCATTGGAGGCAACAACAATCGCTCGAATCGAATAAGCCTCAATTATTTTGTAATAATTAAAGATTTTGTTATTAACATATAAGTATTTATAATTTTGTTATATTCAATAGGTGCATTTCATATTAATAAATTGCAAGTTATCGGATCATTACTTTATAAATGTAAAAAATTCAAATTAAAGGTCCGCGGGATTTCACATTCTGGATTTAGTGGTCCGTGAGGTTCCGAAAAGTTGGCGACCGCTGCTCTACTCTGTCTTTCACTAGGAAGTCAACAAAAAAACAAAAGAAGAACATATTTATCTTAGTAGACATATATATATAAAGAACCCGGGTACTTATCTTATAATTTGAAAACGAAAAGAAAATGCAGGAACCTTTTCTTAGAAAATTATTTTATTTCACCCTTCTTATACTTACAAGAAGTACAACGTTTCGGCAATAAAATGTGCATTCTTCAAGTCTCTCAGACATTGTATAAGAATGATTTTCAACACCTGGGAAAAGTGAAGAAGGCATATTAACGTTGTATTCACAAGGGTGAAATAAAATAATTTTTTTCATAGAAAAGGTAACTATATTTTCTTTTCATTTTTTTTATCCGAATTCTGTTCCTTGTACCTTTGAGTTATGTTTATCATTTAAGATTAGACATATTATTATTAAATATCTTTTCTAAGAGTAATTCAAGATTTCCTTGGCCTTAGGCGGGCCCCACAGATATCTCACCCCAAAAAAATTCACTCAAATTAATTGTACTCCTTAGGAGGATATAATATATTAATTGAAATGTTGAATGGTCCTATGTTTGTGGACGAACGGTCTACTGTGACTATTGCCTTAATTTAAAAGAATAAAAATTATTTATAGTAGTAATCTTTTTCTGTGTTTGTTATTAGATTCATAGCCTACAATAAATGTTTGAGCTTAGTTCAAAATCCTTTTCGGGGACAACTTTGGATAAATAGCCTAATTAATTTTTTTTTTTCTTGGAGATATCTATCATTTTTTTTCTCTCTCTCTAATCTTGGCACTTTCGAAGGACTTGGGAATTCATCATTTCTCAAGGAGAAAAATGCCTGTTCTGGGGAGGAGAGAGAGCAGGATCAATACAGGCTCTCACTCATCTAATATGGCTATTAATTAGAGCGATAAAGCGTCTCTGAGCCGAGATCTTCCATTAGAGATGATCCATCCTCCTCTGCTCATTAGCTGCAGAGGCTCATCTCCCGCTCCCACTTCTTCTTGTCACAGGGAGGGTCCACTCATTTTTCTCTCCTATTTTCTTAAATAAAAAATGATTATTTAATTGTTTATACGTTTTTAATTTTAGTTTGTTATTTTTCATCCTAAATACTTAATTTTTTTGAAATATTCTCTCACACTCTTGGTAATAAAAAAAAAAAAAAAATAAACTGATATATTCATATTTGGACATTAATAAAAAATCTCCCCAAGACATTTCTGAATATATAGGGACCAAATATCAACAAAACTAATTTTCTTCGCTCTCTCTTATGCTATATTCAATTTTCTCAGAAACTTTTGAACCGATATGAAATTGAATCTTGCTCAAAATATTTTTATAAAAAATAAATATTTAATGATTTCCAATGTTGACGATACAATTCCTCAACAGTGTGAAAAGATCCAGCAGATATTAAAAAAAAAAAAAACAAAGGGCGGTATCATTCTCTTGCTTCTTTCCTCTTCAATTATTAAATATTTTTAATTATTTTTATATTATATTATTTAAAAGGTATATAATGATAAATGATAAGAACAATTAATATATTATAAAAATATTTTTAGAAAGACACTTCATTCCAGTGGAATTTTAAAAATTAGAGGAGTCATTTCAATTTAATGATAAGTGGAATAATTATATTCATATCGAATAAAAAAAAATATATATAAATAATAAGCGGAGATAAATTATTTATTTTCATTAATTAGAACCTTTTGTGAGTTTGGAAATTAATTAAAAAATATTTTAGAGAGAGGAAGGGGCGGGGATTGACCCCTGCCCTTTCTGTACTATCCATGCTTCAACAATATTTGTTTATTTCTTTGGAACTTAATTTGTTCTGATATATCGTCTCTCCATTATATTTCTTATAATGAGATTTTTAGTTATTCTTCATTAGTTGAATAAGAGGGAATAACTTTAACTTTAAAGCAGCAACGTGTATTATATTACAATAATGTTTTAAATAATTTCCAAAAATAATCCAAAGGGAAAATAAATAATAGATTTTTTTAAAAATTATCGACTGAAGTATGTACCATGGTTGCAGTAATTAGCTCGTGTTTGGTAGCTGTCGATACCTCAAATGATCAGACCACTAATGCATTTTTCTCGATCAATTGCTACAGAGCTTCCCCTGTGTAATTATTAAATCAACATTTAAGCTCTAATGAGATTAATTCCATTAGCGTGTTGGTTATTTTGGTTGCCTATCTTCCTAATTAAACTAATTTCTGCAACTAATGGTACTAGTTAAAATATCATACCAAGCAAACTATAATATTCATGTATAATAAAACAAATGAGTGCAGCAATGGGCTCTTGGATAATTTTTAACTGAGATACGATTAGTACATCTTAAGGCCTTTCTAATTAGATATGAATATAAATTTTAATTAAAATCGTTAGAGCCGTTTTAAGTTGACTGCAATCTAAAAAGAACCTCAGTAAAAATCTCTTCCAGTTGGCTGATTTTATTCACAAACTTGCTGCCGCATCCTTAGTGGGTATCTCTTTCAAATGATGCGAGTGCTAATCGGATAAGCTTCGAATTACCGATCTAAAGTTGCAACACAACTCAGGTTCGAGTTCCTCTTGCCACAAAAAATATTCAACTTTGCCAAAAGTTTCCTCCTCGGGTAAGAAATTGGGAGATAATCTCACTCTCAGTAACAGGCATAAAGCCTTTGTTCCGTCTCTTGAATTGAGTCTTGGACGTTTCTTCGACTTTGAGACACATGAAATGAATAAATGAATACACTCGCACACACAACTTTAAGCAGGTTCACTTGTTAAATTCACAGGAGATCTAACAACTACGCATGCTTGTTCATTCTAAAGAAGATCTGGGACAATTAATCAAAAAAACCATTAGCGAGTTGGTAATTTGGGATGCCGATTATTCAGTGACCAAATACAAATTAATTTTTGTAACCCATAGTATATAATAGATTGTTATACTTTTTGAAAATTGTATTAACTTATTCATTATTTTCAAACATTTAATATTGATTAACTTGAAAACTTTCCAAGATATCCAAATCATTATTGCATATTCGTTCTCTCGTGGAATTCTATCTCATTTCATATCATGTATTAAGACTGTCTGTTAAGGCCAATCAACTCGAAAACTATTCGAGACATAGAAGTGCAGAGTAATCTGGGTAAAATTCTACGTATCTATATATCAAATGCCGTAAAATTCTTAGTTTCTGTCAACGGAGAGGCACACACAAAGCAAGGAAGAAATCAATAGTGAAATCTCTCTGGAAGATAAAATAAATTTTAATTATTATTTAAATAGAAACATAATTGACTTTACAGACTTGCTGGGATGGCAATTTAATTTTAATTTCTAGGAGAGGGGAGGAGTAAATTTTTTTTCAAAAAAGTAATAAATAATTTTTTACTAACAAGGAGTATTAAATGCAAATTTTAGTAAAATAGTTGATACTGTGTTGTAATTATAATAGAGGGGATCAGCAATAAGGCAGCATTTGGTTGCTTAATAAAAACTCAAAATTGATGATGAATTCAATATTCAGACACAAACGAGACTGTAACATAAATTAACACCATTGTCCCTTATATATGTATCTCAAATCCATACTGACCACCTTTCGGCATAAATACAACTATCAAATTTAACTGAAGATGAACCACTAAAGCTCGAAACATCACAATTTTGAGTTTCTATTAAGCATCCAAAGGTTGTCTTATTGCTGATTCTGTCTTCTCATCTATTATAATTTTAGAAAATATAATTTTAAAGATTTTATCTTAAGCCCTGGAATGAAAAAAATGCAGGCACCCCCGAAACCCCCCCACATTTTCCATTTTACGCCCGTGGCAGTTTTAACTTATAATATAATTGCCTCTTCAAGGGTTTAAGATATTAACATTGGCAACTCTATTCCAGCTATGAATTCACCTCGTCTAAAAAAATATAGTGTTCAAATTTCAAGTAAACATTTTTTTATTTAGATATAAGGCCAAAAACCAAATTTTTCGGATTCGTAATGATAAGCAAATCCCTTCCCTTCAGGGATTCTATAGATATATCTATCTATATTAAATGTGAAAATTTCTCTATGTATTTTATTAAAATTTTTATTGTATATTATTTATGAAGTATATTGAAGTTTGTATGAACCCTCATATATACAGTTTATTTCGATTGTGATTGGTGAAAGACGCCCAAGTTGGATGATTGGCAATCAAGCTTATAAACATTGCTTGTTTATAAAAAAAAAGATGATACAAAGAAGCGAATGGTGAGCGTGAGGGTGCGTGCCTGCATGCGTGTTTGCGTGCCAACGTGCCATGTGGCATATGGCACTTGCCAAGGTTGCTGCCAACATGGCCTTCCCTTCCTCCAGAGGTCCACGTGTTCCTTTAAAAGGTCCATTTCATATCATCATCCTCTTAGATGTTTATTTGCTTCGATCATTCAAGGGGAAATTCTTTTCGAGCAATTCTTTTTTTTTTTTAAATAAAAATTTTGCCAAATTAAAAGAACTCCCACCTAGAAAATTCAACATTTAATTATTACGGATTATTTTAATTAAAAAAAAGCTTCAAAGTTCTTAAAGGTTTACTTTTTTTTTTTATTTATTTAGAACAAGGCTCGTACCCTTTCGGGTTTGAGCAAATAGATTCATTGAAGTTTGTTAGCCGTTGCCTTATATTAAATTTACATTCACATTATTGTCCCTTTATTAGCCTTATTACATTCATCGATCTTACATCTATATTTCCATTTAGATTGCTACACCAGCCTTTCAAGTCATGACCAATTTTTGCATAAACAATTCACAATCTTTACAATACTCGAACACCTTTTTCTTCATTGCACTCTACATTTCTCTCCTCTCCTGCACAAATCGCTCCTCCAAATACTTCTACATCTCACCCATGCCCACATTACTTTTTCTTCTTCATTTCTTAATATAATATAATATAATAATTCTTTAATAATTGTTATTTGAAAATATTTTCTCTACAGTCTTTGCCTAGTTATTAACCCCGTAATAAGAAGGTAAGAAGTTCATTACTTTTAATTTCTTAAAAATAAATATTCAAACTTTCCATGGGGTACAATAAATTCATTCGTTTTTAAGTTTTTTTTTTTTTGATTTTAATATTAAATATTTATGATACATATTATCCAAACATATTTATTTATACCAAATGATATACATAATTTTTCCTCGAATTACTTGGGATTCCCTTGACTTTTAAGGTAATCAATATTGACACTACGTCTAACCTCTCGGCCACGGGGTGGGGGCATTTAATTTCTTACATTTAAAATCTAAACTTTATTGAAAACCTATTTATTCATAGGATGTTCTATGTATAAACCCCTCCCCTCCCTATTGGTATATATTCTATAAATAATTTGTATGAGAAAAAAGTGCAATTAAGTAAGAAAGAAAAAAACTAATAATAAAGAAAGGAAGGTCTATTATTGGCATATTTGAAACTCATGAATTTTCAGGTCCTCTATTTTGTGTCGGTGGTAGATGAAACTCTCCCCCACCCACTCCCTCCTTCCATCTCATTTGGCCTTAATAAATGCGCGATGTATAGAAATTTCCTTGGCTCAAATCCGGTGGTTGATTATAATAATGGCTCTGGCTGGTTAATTTCATCCTGTGCATTTACATAACGACTTGGGACGCATGTGCTCGTTTTATGCAGGCCATCATTCATCGGCGCCGCCTCCCACTCCCACCTGGTCGTTATAACTCGAAACCCTGATTGCGGATCCCCCGGGAGAATCTCATCGAGGACACTCCGCCTATTACGCTTATGACGGGATCACTTCCCTCCTTGGACAAACCTCTCCTGAGATTTTCACATTAACAAATTTTAAATAATAAAGATAATTGATGCTCTCTGCAAGTGCTAGTTAAGTTATTAATTAGAAAATAAAAGTCTATTTTATTATATATGAGAATAAATTTAAATTTGAAATATTATTACTTTCATTGTATATATACATTTACAAATAATTTTATATAAAAAATATTTAGAAATTCTCTTTGCTTGTATATTTAGGTATCTCTTACAGTCACTTCTTTCGAGAGGGAGGGCATATAACCTTCAAAAGTCCTAAATTCGTCTATTTAATTAAACTATTATCTCATTTTATTTTATGATTTTTATCATATTAAACCTTGTTAGATAAAAATTTACATTTTTCTTATCGCCTTTTATTATATAAATGAAAAACACTATAAATTAATTAAATTTTGGCCCGTGAGGTGTTGAGCTTAGGAAAGACTGATAATCATGACAAACTCAATTAAGGCCCTTCGTCATAATATGTAAAATGCTCTTTTTATATTAATTATTGAGTTAGAATTTTCGAACGGAATCGTTTTTCATTTATAAATAAAATTAAAAACACTTTCTATATTTAGCACTTCAATAATATCACTTCGATTTCATAGAAAGGAATCCAAAACCCTCTAATATTCCTAATAAGAGAATAAAAGAAGAGCGTGTAAATTTTTAGTTATTTCTAGCACTGTAAGAGCTTTAGGTTCCTTTTTTAGTGCAAGAGTGTTCCAAGTCAAATAATCCAGATTATTTTTAAAAGTTCAGTATTGCTTTAGTAGAATGTTTAATTATTACATAAATAAAATGCTTTTCCTGAAAAATGCCATTTTTGGAATTGATTCACTCTTCTTCCATGCGAGGTGTATGTCGTGTGAGTCATATATGAGTGAAGAAAGAAACCAAATTTTGTAATATTTTTGACGCCGGTGCTACAATAGATATATATGCGATATTTCAAGTCTTTCATTATTTACTCATTTATTATTTTTTTTTTTTGTAATCGATCACCGTTTGACCTATAAACTTTTCACCGTTTCAGGAAGCATCTATTAACCTTTAAGAGCTTACTAATTGTTTTCTGTTTAGGCTGTATCCAATTTGACTCTAATTTGTTAAAAATTGATTTGCTAATTGTTTCCTCTTTTGCATTTCCTTTCTATATTAGTTTTATTTGTTTTATTTATTTTTGTTGAGTCCTTCATCATTTAAACTTGGATTTCATTCATCAAAAAAATTCTTTTATTTGAACGCGCTATGAGATTCTTTATAATTTTCACATAAAATATTTATCGAATGCGTATTTTAAATAATATAATATACTTAAAATCAATTTTTCTTATTACAATAAACTAAGTTATATTGAATTTAATCTCAAGTTTCTAGGGGTAGAACACATGGCGGGGATTTTGAATGTTAGGTGGATTATTATAGATAACGAGATATCCCTCATGTACGAAACAAATGACATCTCGCATTACCTATTATCATGTAGCAATCCTAAGTTGTATCAATTCTCCCGTGTCTATTATTTAACCATAAATTAGAGAATAAACTCACTGCTCTCTATGACGTTATCTGGCCTTGAACGCTAATCCGGTAGACTCTTTGGACCTTCTCCCTTTAACCCAGTTTTTATATTTTTGCTAACCTTGATAATTTTTTGCAAAATTGTTGGGTTTTATTATAAAATTTTTTAATACAAATTATAAACAATATTATTAAGTTGTTTTTCACTTATTTTCTCTAAATACCGTATTTGCTCAAGATTTTCACCCATTTAATCGCTAAAATATCCGGGGGCGTAAAATTTGTGGATTTTTTGAAAAAAATTTATACTTATTCTAGAATGACAAACAAACTTATACCAACTGAAAAATTTGTGCGTAAAATATGCAGAGTAAAAAATAGTAGAAAAAAAATTTGCGCAAGCAATTATGGTATTAATAATCAAGAAAAAATGCAAAATACTATCAATAAATAGATTTCGAGTTTGGTATATAATAAATCATCAGCATGCTTCAAAAAATATTTTTTAGAGCAGAAATGATCAAAATTTTCTAGAATCTATTACATAAAATAATGAATTAAAACGTTAAAACAAGTTCGGAAATGTAAGAAAAAAAAAAAAAAAAAAAAAAAAAAAAGTAAAATCTGTTATGGTAATATAAAAATAAAACTCGGAAACCAAAATTAAAACTTAAGGGGAGTGGTTCCGGATTTAAAATTCTGATTGCTTAATTTGAATTTTTTATAACGCCTTACATGGTCTTAATAATGAAATTTTCTGGCTCACAAACATAATACCTAAAAATTTGACTTCTTTATTTATTTTCATATAAAGTCTCTTGGAAACAACTTTCCAACTCACTAATGCTTTTCAACGAATGTATGATATGTCACGCGATGGCCGATTGTTTTTAATTTGTATGTGTAATACGCTTGCTAGAGGGCTGGCTGGCGTCCCGGATTTTCGGGCAAATGATGTGCGTGTGGCACGCGATTCGATATCCAAGACATTCGGACATTCTGTCCGGCTACCGATTGATCTAATCGCACCAATAATTGATCGATATCACGAGAAAGGTCTGGAATGCCATAAGCCACATGACACACACCTTTAGGAAATGGCCTGAATTTTTTTTTTTGATTATCAAATAAAGACTCAGATTAATCAATAACCAATTTAAAATCTTATTTTCAAAAATGATATTTTATTTTATTCTAAGAAAAGCTACATATTTATTTATTTCACATTTTTTTTCTCCCTGGGAAGAAATGACCAATATCGTTCCTTTTAGTGAACAAACTCGCCCTTAAAGGACTCATTCATTTGAGTCATAGTTCTCATTTTTTTGATACTCTTTTTAGAATCTTTTTCTTACGAATTTTCCTTCATAAAGTCAGCTCATCAGAACTCACAGTTTTTAAATAGAAACCCTTTCAACTCATTGCCAATTGTCATAGTTTTTCCCAAACAAATTAAGTCCAAAAATAGAAAATAAATTTTGCCATTTTTTGTTCAACAATAACAAACATGGCTCCATCCTCTTTAGTTCGGTCAGTGATGTCTTATCAATTAAACTTTTTAGTCAGCATTCGACCATGTTGATTGAAGAGTAATTCTGTGTTATATATATATTATAGAGATTGGCAACCATTTTTGAAAGAATGTGCGCAAAGAAAAATTTTAATAGCCGTTGAGGGCACAATTGGCTAGTCTCACCCTCCTCAGTCTAACTCGATTCGAGTTGACAAAATAAGGTCAATTCTTTCCCCTCCCTTTAAAAAATGTTTATTGGCATTTGACTAAGACGTTTTAATGATGGTGAATTTATTTTTATTAAAGACAAATTTGGCAAAATTTGATCTATTAAAAAAAAAATATATAATTTTTGCCATTTTTGACATTTTTTTCTCACCTAATAATCTAACTGGGATTGGCCACCCCTGAGTGCATTTCATTGGTTTCTCAGTTCGTAATTTTGGAAGGAATAAATAAACCACTACTATGTAATTTAGTTATACTTTTGTTTTAATTGAATAGGGGAATTCTGATGACACCACTGTAGCAAAAATTTTAAATAGTCTAACTAAATTGGGAGAGACTCTTCTGTATAAGTCTCTAAGCTCTTGTTTATACGTAAATATTAATAATAATATATCCATCATGATAAAGACAATCCGGTTTTCTTTTTGAGTAAAAGTTAATGTAAAAGATTCTAAACAAAATGAATGAAAAATAATTTATTTTTCAAACTATGAAAAAATTCAACAAATTTGAAATTCTTTAATTATTAATTACCCTTCAAAGGGTCTTTTACTTAAATATTAGTTTAAATGCATCACACATAACTAAATTTATCGACCTTTTACATGCAATATTTTAATTTATAAAAACAAATTTAAATTAAAAAAAAATTTTTTTTAATATTCTAATTAATGCTAAAATAAATTTTTAATTAAATAAATTTCGTTTTATATTTTTCAATTTTATTTATTAGTTATTATTAAAATTGCACATAAAATTTATATCTATATTCTATCTAAATGATAAATTCAAAAAATATAAAATTGCTTTATTTTTCAATTTGCATTATATTAACACAATTTTTTTTTTTTCAAATAATTTGCCGTTATAGAATACTGTTCTCTATCCATATGACGCCTGGCAGGTGCTTTTGTTTATATTTTTTATGAAAATATGCGAAAATCATTATCTTTTTATAAGATCTTATTTAATTTTGGAAATATACTTTATATATATATTATACAGGATTATAAAAATTTTATTTTCATAATAAATGAACAAACTAGTGATATTTTATATTCGATTCGATACAAGAGAATATAAACTTCCAATCGAAATTCAATCTAATTTTGGTTTTTATATCAATGTTTAAAAGAATATAATTTCATGATCAATACTAAATATTTTTTATAGTTTAGAGTATAACATTTCGCTTCTATTTGGGCCATAATCACCACACTAATATACATTCTAATGAATAACATATTTATTTGTTCAATCAAGAACAGATGATAATTGACTATCTTATAAACATGTACTTTTTATCTCTAATCGTGCGCTCCGCTTCCCCGCCTTTCACTCAATGGAAGTTTTTTTAGAGAACAACCTTATTTTTATTAATGAAAAATGCTATTTATTCTCTAAGTGATTTTATAATTATATCCTCCCCTCTCTCTTTAACTTAAGATTTATGGCGTCTCCCTTCAAAGAAAGTAGGGAGCGATATCAAGAAATTTTTAAATCTTTTTTTTTCTCATCCATTGTTTTGAAAATAATGTCATCTTTTCCCTTGTTTTCTCCATATCTCGGGTTCTAACTTACGGGTCTCCAGATGTTCACTTCCGGCCCCGAACGATACAACTTATTTAAATTATATTGGCTGCCAAATGATTCAAATAAATATGGAAAGACTTAAAATAAAAACCACAAACTTTTATTAGAAAAACATATGCAGAGGGATGGGATGAAGGTCTCGAGCTGGAGTTTTCTTGTTGGTAAGAATAAGACCTTTTTTTTTATCAAAAAAAAAAAGTGTCAAACAATTAAAAAATTCCAGCAATTGACAAAATGTTTTTGGCATTTTTGACCAAGTCACTTGGAAACTTTCGTCCAAATACTCAAAATTATTAATTAAAAAATAAATTTTATATTCTCTCCCTATCTCAAAAAATGTTTTTACTATGCCTTTCTATCAAGGTTATTATAAAATAATCAGTTTTGTCCTCTAATATATGCATTTACTATAAAATAATACACCCTATCAATCTCGTCAACTGTCATCTTTTTGCTTAACATTCATATGTACATATTTAATATATAGATGTGGGGAACAAAAAAGTTTTTTTTTTAACTTGGATGAGGAATTTTACTTACCAATCAATCGAATACCTTGTTCACCAAATTACTTGTCCCTTCTCTCAGGTTACCTCTACAATAATAAGGGAGATAAAGTGAAGGCCGGGGGACTGAACCCGTTGGTCGTGGTATTAGGAGGGGCGATTGTCGCCAGTTGAAGAGGGCGTGGTGTCGTTTGTCCCCGCAACTCGAATGCGCGCGTTGACACGTAAGGTGGGTGGAGCGGAATCCTGACGCGTGTCGCCAGGTGGGCGGGGTCCCCATGCCACGGCGACCAATCACGAGGGGACGGTCCGATGTCTGTCCGTCCGTCCGCCATTGACAACAACGCGACGTCACCCGATACCAATGAGGGGCGGCGTCACTCCCCCACCTAGCCAAAAATTAAAATAATCCATAAACTCGTGAATCATAAAAAAAAAACCATTTAAATAAACAATCTAATGGGCGGAGTTTTTCAGGTTGACAATTAAAGGGGAGCCGATGAAACCTGTCTCTCTCACCCTCTCTTTATGTACAGTGACTTTTTGAAGTCCACAGGATATTTAAGAGAGCTAACCAATTAAAATTATTATACTAGATATGAGACTTAAGGATATCTACACACACAGAGAGACATCATTTTGACGAAAATTTCACACTGCAAGATAGCATCGAAATCAAAACTTTTTAAAAATATAAAGGAAAATTTAATATCCCATCTATTATATTTTCCAAATTTGAAAACTTCATTGCTTTATTAAGATGTTATTTTTTTCCCAAAAATACTTCAAAAATAGAGACCAAACATTATTACAAGTCAGATTGGAAGGTTTCCAGCACATCTAAAGAGAGTAGGCGTATTGGAGACGGATATTTATGAACGTGATCATTTCTCAATCGGCGACATCAACCATTTATTTTGGAACTGTCCATTAATGGGAGGAAGAAATTATAAGAAGTTTTTCGAATTATGACCCATTAAATTCTACCTCTATCATGGCAATGAAGAATAAAGAAATTTACAGAGGGGTATATTTATTTTTATTTGACAATATGTTTCATATGTGAAGGGAGGGATTAAGACTTAATAGTTTATATTAGTCTGTTATTGTGGTTTTTTTTGTTCATTTGAAGTGGAGAACTCATATATCAGTTTCTATTTTGATGATAGACGAATTTAAAATTTATGTTAAATTTATATCTTCCCTCTTTTCGGGAGTTAAGGGACGTTTAAAAAATTTGGGCCATGATTTGTAATTTTTAGCTTTCAATTTTCGGATTAATTTTGAAAATATGTACCCTTAAAATATATTATTAGATACTTCTTGAAACTTAAGCTTCATTCTTAGTAATTTTTTTTAACTTGAAGGACAAACTCCTTATATAATCCCTAAATGAGAGGCAAAAGTATAAAAGTTTTTTATATAAAAAATAAAGGAAAAAAATTGCCTATTCCTGTCTCCTCAAATGACACCACTTTATATAACATTTCTACCTTATCTTATATCATAAAAACAAATTCCAAATAAAATATAAAATTCACATGATTCACATGAAAATTATTTTTCATATTAATCTCAAAAAATTTGCGTTATATGTTTATTTAATTATACCAGTATTTAAATAAAATTGGTAATTTGACTCTAATTTATTTCATTATATTCATTTCCATAATTAATTTGCTTACTAGTGCTTCGTGGTTAATTTACATTTATTAACGACTATTTCGAAAAGATCTACCCAAACCATCACTATTCAGCTCTAGGCTGTTCCAAGGAGAAGTACTTATGTTCACACCTCTTAAGATTTTTTTTTGTTTACAAAATAACATTTATTAATTCAAATAATTATCATATTTATTAAGGAATTCTTAACTGAGAAGATGAAATACTAATAATGATGTGAGGCTTTTGATTTTGAAAAAGAAGAATTTATCAAAAAATCAAGTATTAATATAATATAGTATAACTATATAAAATTAATTTTTTTAAAAACTTGATGTATGAATTAAATAAATCCAATTATAACTCACTATTAGAGTATCATGGCGGATATCTTTAGTAATAATTAAATTTGTGATTATTATAATGTATCCATTACAAAAAGATACCCCCACTCTAAAGCACTGGAGGAAACAAATATCTCCACCAAAACCTCGCTGTCTCTAGCTAAGGTCAGAAATTCTTCAAACACTCAAAAATAAAGCTAACGTTAGAGGCCAGAAAGCTTCACGCTCAACTTCCCCTATTCAAAGTTCTTCTTACCTTGATCCATGTATTAAATTTTTTTTTTCGAATAAATATTAATGAAATTATTTTGTTATTCAATTAATTCTCTGAGAACAAATAATGATTTATTTATGATATATAAAAATTCATTCCTATAATAAAAAAAAACCTGTCCTTTGGCACAGAGGTAATGTTCTCGCCTCACGTACCAAAGGCCAGAGGTTCGTTTCTCGTCCTGAGCGACAAAAATTTATTTATATTACATTGGCTATCAAGTAATATAAATAAGTAAGGACGGAGACTAAATGACCTAAGATGCAGAAAAAGAATTAAAAAAAAAAATTGGTATGTGGAGATCCAAAATAAAAACTCGACTGAAACTTGCTAATTTTTAGAAAATGATGAGTATTTTTTTTTATTATAAGTGTATAAACAAATAAAATAAATTTTTTTTATAAAATTGAACAACATTGATTTTATATTTAAGATAACAATAAGTGCGAAACAATAGCATAGAAATTCAATAATTTATATAAATTATATTTATCTTAACCTAATTGTTAAATTTTTTTTTAAAGAAAATTGTATATTTAAAATGTATGAAAATAATTAAATTAAAATTGTTACATTAAAAAGTTTTGTTGGGAGGGAGCTTTGAATTTCTCCATTCATTTCTACTCCCATGGTATAAGATGATTGCTATCTTAAATGATAGCTGGTTCTTTAGTGTCTCATAGGACGCTATTTCGAAGCTACCTATTTACAATATTCCATTTTCTTGCATGATCAAGTTTACACAATTATGTTTCATGTAAAAAATTGTCCTGCTCCCCAAAAAATTTTCATGCAAGCAATAGAGATTCCTTTTATATTCACCAGATAAATTTTATAAATACATTTTCTTATAGACCTACGATGGGTTTATTAAATTAATTTGTTTTTACTTCCTGGAAGATAGGCAACCCAAATGACTAATAAATTTTTCGATTAGAGTTCCTTTAAAGCGGACCACGATTATAAATTTGTAAAATCAATAAATTAACAAATGAGTATGCATGCTGTGCTCTAGAGCAACTCTGGAGCAACGAATCGAAAAACCCCTAAGTCAGTTGGTAATTTGATTTGCCTTCCAGAAAGCAAAAACGAACGAATTTTGGCATCACCTTTAATGATAAAAGTATAGAATGTTATGTAAAAACCTATCAACTAATGAGAGGACAGCTTCCAGACAGGATTTACTATACTCTCTATAGTAGCAACCCAAAAATAATGAGAGGCGCTTTTTTATTTAAATGCTATATCGAAACTTTTTACAGATATCAATATTAAAATTGATCATCTCAAAATGATATTCATTTTTGTTTTTAAAACTAATTTGAAAATTTTTGGTGGAGGTCATTTAAAAAAACCCTCTTTTTTTCAACAAATAATTATAAGAATAAATTTTTAGAGTATTTTCCAAATGAAAAAGGGCGTTGTCCCTCCGTGTATTTTACAGAGCCAAAAAGTACAATCGATATCGACCACGAAATTTTTTTCATTTAATAATGCGTCATTTTTTAGGGGCAGATTCAAACGTCCCTAGAAGGGGATAACCACCCCTTTAAAGTTAAGTTTTTCATTTTTGTTTCTATATCCTTTTGTTTCCACCTTCCCTGTTTATTGTGACCCCATTTCTTTATATCCCGAGGCTGCTGTTATCTTTTTTCTCTTGTCTCTGGATTTCTTAGTTGCTTTCTCTTTTCTAATCTAATCGAATGCCGTCTTCATCCATTTCCAAGCGCAAATCGAATCGAACAACCCTTTTGCCCTTGAGAGCAGACAAAATTTCCTAACTAGACTGGCTTCTGAACCAGAAAAATTACCCACCCATGGCAGACAATAAATTGTTTTCTTAAAACCCTTCTTCCCCCTATATACGTATATCTCAATTTTAACATAAAATTGATTTTAATATAAATTTTTAAGAGTCTTTAATATTTAGAGTTTTTAATCGAGAAGATAAAATATTTTTATTTTTTTTTTTAATATTTCACAATAATAATGGAATGTTCATATTATTTATTTTATTTTGGATATTGGGGGCGGGAATATCGCTGGACAGTCAGGTAGACGAAATAAAAAAAATTATATCTTGTTGCAGATGTTTCGAGCAAACCAATCCTCAGGGCTATCAAATTGTCATAAGAATACGGATGTTCTTTTCAGATTTTTTTTTTTGGCAATTTTGGGATTTGAGGATGAGAACGTTGCACGCTCGAAACGTCGACAATAAGCAAAAATTTTTTATTTCTACCACCTGCATCCGCTTCTATTATCCAATTAAAAATCTACAGTCAACTCGCACAGAAATAATAATAAACATTTAAAAGTATTGTTTCAAAAAGAGAAAATGGAGTATTTTTTGTTTTTTGTTAAAAACGACTCACACCAATATTATAATACATATGTTAATGTCTACAATGCATCACATGCATTGTCGTGTTTTATGGGAAATGTCCACGCAACAATCAATTTTATTCATTGTAGACATTAAGCCCATCGAAATATCGGCCGAATAAATTGAGTCGTTGGACAAAAAATACTTCTGGATCATTTTCTCCTTTTGAAACAATATTGAAGATCCCCAGATTGCAACCAATCTAAAGATTTAAAAACCAAATTAAAATGGGGTTAACTTGACTGAAAATTGGAAAACTGTTTTTTTTTATTCTTTGTTAGTTGACCATTTAATTTCAAATAATAAGTGAATTAAACGTGGATATTAAATTTTTTAGGGTAATTATTTTTATTTAATATTTTAATAATAATGGTGTCCTTTGTGGGAGTCATTGCCACATTGCCACCGCAATTACGTCACAATAGAAGAAATAATAATCTTGTTACCATGTTGAAGTCTTTTAAAAAATAATGTTGACATTAAAAATTTTTTTAAATCAAATTAACAAGAAAGAAGAGGTCAAATTAATCAGCAATCGGGCTGCTAAATGGCAACGAAAAGACTTAGCGAAATACGGCTAATTATATGATAATCAGAAGAATTAAAAAATAAAATAGGACATCTAAATAGAATAATTATGGAATAATTTAAATTTAAAAATATTAACTCCAATCCTAGCACTCATCTATTACTAGAGAATAAAAATTCTTATTTTTCTATTGTATAATAACAGCATGCTCAAACTCACATTAAATGTCGGATCTTTTAAGTGTCTACTTGCAATTATAAATTATATATTTTTTAGTTAGCACCCATCCATTTCACTCTATAACTGTTATATATAGACATATATTCAGTACGGTTTAATTCGTTTATTGAGTAATTATACTGAAATAAATTTAATTAAAATTTTTTTTAAGGGCGGGAATTAAACTCCCCCTCATTGGAATACTTCACTGCATGCCGATCACATTAATTTGTTTATTATTCAATTGAATAAAATTTTGAATGATTTTTTTTATAGATAAAATATAATATTAATATATAACAACCTTTGAAGTTTTTCATTGAATAGAAAATAAATAAATAATTCTGTCAAAAACAATACCAATTTTAATTATATTTATTTATTTATTTTTTCATAATATTGTTTGATAAAATTTTAATTATGGGAAGTTGGATAAAAGAAAATGAGGCTTTGTAATTATCTCATTGAAGGCCAATTAATAAACTGTCATGGCGATAAATTACATGACTTCCCGACTTTTTGCTCCGTTTTTCCACTTTATAAAAAGACGCAGCTGGCAAATCTCGAAGAGCTCGGGGCTAAAAAAAAAAATTAATTTAAATGGAGACCTTATGCGAAGGTGGTTTAAGGGCTCTATAATTTAAATATGACAAAAAATTTAGGTGAGGAATATTATCAAAAAAATAAACTCAAAGACTAAACGAAATTCTTATCTCTTTTAAATCGAATACAATAGAATTAAGAAAAAAAATGTTCCAATGATTGTTTTAATGAATATTAAACATGAACATATGGATTCAAAAAAAAAAAAAAAAAAAATGGGAAAAAAAAGAATTAAAATGTTAAACTAGAAACTGCCTGGAGGAATTAAATTTCAAGACATATCATTAAAATTAATGTAATAATTCAAACTACATAGCAATTTTATTTGCATTGACAAAGATGATTCAGATAAGAATTTGAGGAGATGAGCTTGGCTTTACATGAGAAAATTATTTTTTAAAGAATTAATAACTGTTATTATATGCATTTGAAAAAAATGTGAATTTTAAATTGAGTTTAGATGAAAACCTTACTTGAACACCCCTGATGAATGAATATTTTGGAATATATATATATATTAAATATATATATTTTCAACAATTTTAAAATATATTTCAATACATTAATAAATAAATCCACACAAAAATATTTGGGCATATATAGATGATTCTTTTGTCTCTTTACTCGCGTACGTCTTTACCGATTTTAATGCAGTTTCCTCTAAGAAACAGCCCATAGAGTGCATAAATTCGTTCGTTTTTGCTTGCTGGAAAGTAGGCAACCAAAATGATCAACTCACGATTTATTGATTAATTACTCTAGAGAGTATAAAATATTAGGTCTTCATAGGGAACATGTTATTTTTATCTTCTTTAGGTATTAAATACAAATTTTAGAAAATTTAAAGAATTTTAGTAAGTAATTTTAGTTTTTTAAATAATGGATTTTTTGATTAATTACTCTATAGGAGCTCAGGAACAATTAAAATCCAATGAATTGGTCATTTGGGTTGCCTACCTTTTAGAAACAATACACGAACTAAATTCTGCATCCATGGAAGTCACCTTTAGATTTATTCTCTCATAAAACTATGATTTAAAAAAGTAAATTATTTATTAAAAACTTTTGATTTTTGTATTTAACATCTAAAGATGATAAAATAACGTGTACCAAGTCAGGAACTATTATTTTATATCAAAAATTTTTTTTGGTATTTAATTCTGGTAAGACTGAAATTTCTTCTATTCCATTTATGTCAGTCTTTCCCTTTATTCAAGGATCAGACTGTGCAGATCCAAAAAAGAAATGCCAAACATAGCTCGGGTAACTCCTGTTCGTATCCCACTAACTCTCCCTTAAATGAAAATTGAATTCTCATATAAAACGTCTTTAAAATAATTCTTTCTTACCGATGCATGATTTATTATGTAATATTTTGAATTAACAATAAAATGTTTGTGAATTAAATAGCAATTTTCGTATATGAGAAACCCTCATTTTGAAATATTATATATTGTGTTCTAATTAGAGTGAATTAGATGTTAATTTTCCAATTGTCTGATATTAAAAGAAATGGTCCAGGAGGGAAAATATCCTGATGATTATTAAATAAAATTATATATCCTTAGTAAAAATAAATTTACCCTTTAATTTAAACTCTGGTAGCTCCTCTACCTTTTTATAATAGTACGAGTATAAAGGTTTTTTCTTCACTTCCAAGTATCAAAAAAAAAAAAAAATTCTAATCAAATGACTCGTCTTTTTCGTTAATATTTAATCTTCCATTACGACTTTCAAAATGATTATATTTTCCAAAAAGTTTAAAATTATTTTTTTATTATTCATTTATTTTTTAAAATTTTTTTGACATCTGTATTCATATAAGCTCCTCCATATTTATTTATTCAATATAATTTTAATAAATTTATTGCCCAGGACAAAAAGGGCACTATTGATAATGAAACAAGAGCTTTACCTCTCCTATTAAGCAGCTTTTCTCTAACTTTTTTCACCCGGGATCCCTTGTCCCGCGACCCCACTGGATTTAAATTGGAATTAAAATTTAGACAATTTTTATTCAATTTTTCACAACTCCAAGAAAATTTGAGAAGAGTTGCTCTAACGGAGAGGGAAATTTATTTTATTATTTTTTATTATCAAATTTAATCTAAATTAAATTCCACATTAAAAGTATTATTTTAATTAATAAGTTCCAGAAAAATACGCTCTAGTTAGGCATTTTGTGACTACTTGATAATAAAATTTATTTCTAATTACAAAGGAGAGCCCAACAAAAAAGAACCCTGGCAATAAAAAAATATAATTTATTAATTTGTAAATTAAAAAAAAAAAAAATTAAAATTTTGAGCATATAAAAGTTTAATCTATTTTTCTTTTTATATTTAATCTTTTTTGAAGGGAAGAGCGGGAGGAAATTAGCCTCTGATCAGTGACCTGAACGTTAATTTTATGAAACAAAACAAATTCTATTTTCTCTAAATTTAAATATTCTTTATAAACGTTATTGCTGATACGATTAACAAAATTCTTTTTTTTTTTTTATAATAAAAATTTTAGTAAAATTTAGCGAAGTAATACCGGATATTGTCTTAATTGTTTTTAATTTCATTTTCGGATTTTAAGATCTCGTTAACTCCAACGGTATTAAATCAAATTTGGTAATATTTTTGCTAGAGACATTGTTCGAAAAATGGAATAGGATTTCGATATATAGCTATGTGGGTGGGGGGCTGTAATCGATCGAGGGCCTGGAGGTCATCTGCTTGGCGTTTCGTGCCTGAGGGATGTTAGGAGGGGCTCAGGGGCTCAGGAGCCCAGGGGCTCAGCCCTTCCGTGTTGACGCCGTAATGACCCCCATCACGAGAGGCGACGATCAGCAGGATCCCACCTGGGAATTAATATCGGACCTTCAGCCTGAGAAGACTCTCCTCATTCAATTCTCAATTCTAAACCCTTTTCCTAAAATTGATCAGAAACTGATGAACATTCAATCATCAGAAAAAAAATGGTAATCCATTGTTTCTTCTTTAAGAACTCAATTTTTAAATTATTTACAAAGTTACATAAACATAGCGCCGGGTAAGCCATGCAAACTAAAGTGCAAAAATTTCCACTATTAGCTATCTACTACTCAGCTTTAAGATAAATGAGATGTTTGTTTTGCTAGATGTATGTATGGCAGATGTATGACAATGTATAAGTATATTTTTCTCTCTTATATATTAGCGACCATAGATGACGTTTTCACTGGGACGTGGTGTGCTGGTGTAACCCAGCATATTCGCCGCGAAAGTGGATAGTCTCTGGTTCAAGTACGGGAGGCACCAATCAAAACAATTATCATTTATCTTAAACGATATATTGACTTAGATTAATTAGTGTTTAGAAAACCGCCACAAAACAAACCCCTATTATTCAGTAATTCTGTTCAGCTATATAATCTTTAATAAGAAGCTTTCCTTTTCTAACATATGGTACTTCTCAAACTTCCTCAAGTTTCATTTAATCTTTTCAACCTCCTTAAATTCTTTATATATTTTTAATTTTCCTCAATCAATAACTTAAAATTGAAAAAAATTTCCTATCCCTAGTATATACTATATTTCATTTTTACTTTTATATTTATTTAAGAGGATAGAAACCACCCCGGGGGAGTTGGAAGTAATTTTTCAATTATTTATAGTAATCAGAAGCTAAAATCTCAATTTTTTTTTAAAATAAATTAAAAATAAATAAATCTAATATTTAAAAAGATGGTTACCACCCTTCCACGAGTGTTTGAAGCATGAAAATTGTACTCTGCCCTTTAAAAGTGAAATACTACTAAATGCAAAAAACTTTGACGAAACTTACTATAGTTTTGTCTATGTAAATCAAACACAAAACAAACTCAAAACCCAGTTTATAGCGCATTTCCTTTTGGAAAATATGCTAAAACGTTAAAAATATATGCCATTAATTTCTGAGTCTTTTCAATTTGAAAATTTTTTTAAATTTATCCAATTTTAAATATGAAAATCTTTTTATATTATAATCTACAACTCTTCGCCAATTTATGCTTTTTTTCTCATTTATTATTTCCTAATTTAGTTCAAAACGTTTCCTTATGAAATTGTCTTAATTATATCTTGTGGAAGATACTAAATAGGAAATAATAGAAAACTTTTTGGAATAATTATACAAAAATTATTTAAAAGAAATGGATAGCTAGGTCTACCAAATGTTTTGGCTTCGATCACAACGCTCCCAATTGGACAAATTTAAAAGCTATTAGCTTCAAAAGGTCTTTTCAAAAGTACAAAATAAATTATATAAAAAAAAATTAAGACTTACAAAATCATTGCATTAAACTCTGAGTTGTTATATATTCTACTTGTTATACTATATCTGAAGCTATTCTAGTATACTATATCTGAAGCTTTGAAATATAAGGCCAATGTCCTAATATTACAATTTAAAGCTGTGTTTATCATTTAACTAAACTCAAACAATTGAAGAAGGCGAAAATTCTTTCTCTTTTTAAACTCTCTGAGTTAAATTTTTGTAAAGGGGCCATTGTGATATAAAGTAAAAAGACCAATGTATTTATTGGCCCTTCTACCTCTAAGGTACAGATATCTTATAAAATGTTAACATAGTACAGGTATATGCTTATAAGATATCTGCAGCTCAGAAATATGATTGAAAAGAGAGGTAGTCAACCATTTCATACAATTGTGATCTACAGACTACTATTATCACATGGCTGTCGATACCTTTTATCAGAGATCGATATCTTGGAAAGCACCCTATAAATGCCATATGTGGCTAATCTCCCTTTGGGAAAGATATTAAAGCGATAGGAGCCCTTGGCCTACAACTCACCCTCGACTTTTATAATAAAATTATTTTTTATATGAGAAAATAATTACTAGAAAACATGAGAAAACTCAGTGACGTTCATTACCTAAAAATGAATTTCTCGACATTTACTTAAAAAGAAAAATTTATATACCTAAAATAAATAAAAAATATATTAATAATAATAATCAATTTTAAGAACCCGAAAGATACATTGAGAATCTTTTCTTCTTAAGGGGCGTAGCAATTCAAAATTTAATAGGGGGCTCAAATAAATAGACTATTTTATTGACTTATTTTGAAATAGTTGGTGGTTTTTAAACAACGTCCCATAGACTGTGAAACCTAGTCACCATATCGTTTAAGATAAAACATTTTTGCGAGATGAGTTTGTGTTTGATTAGGCATAATTTGCACCCCCTGGACTCGAATAAGTAAGGATTTTCCGCTCTCGCGGCGGATGTGCCACCTTTACACCAGGTCGCAGGGCCCAACGAACACAACATCTCGCATTAGCCAATATATAAGAGTGAATATATAATTTCCCTCCATATGGAAGCTTTACCTTTTGTTTATTTAATAGAGTATTTTACTCGAAACCCTGCTGTTCTAAACTCCAAAAATAAAGGATAAAGAGTAACCATAACTAAATTTCACTTATCTCTACTCATACTTTTTTCAGGTAGTTCCTTCGATTTATTTGTTTAAGCTTTAACACACTTCTTCCAGAGCTCTATTCAATAAAATTCAAATCTACCTTAATCTATTAATATATAGTGTTTAATTATTTTAAAAAAAACGGCTATAAGCTGCTTATCTATAAAAAATCAATTTTTTTCTTTTCAGTACATTCATCAATTCTACCCAAGGCGTGTAGTTTTCTTATTCTGGTCCTGTTTTGGGCTTCTTATTTTACAAATATCTTCAGATCTTTTCAAAGCTAGATTCACTTTTAATTATGTATTGATTTATATTTAATTGAGCCAACAATATTTTGATCTGTAATTACTAGCTATATAACTTTACTTTTATTATACCTATTAATGTTTTGTTTTACTTTATTATTAGTAGCTGTTCTTATTATATGTAATTTATAAAATAAAATTTATCACAGATCAAAAACGTGTTATATATAGGATATATCTTGGAACCCTCGTGGATATTTTTTAATTTAATCCTCTTTCTATCCAAAAAATAGCCATGTCCGGGAAAATATAAAAATACGTTAACTCTACAATTAAAGTCATCATGTCGTAGAGATATAAATCGATATCTTAAGTATTTCTGAAACGCTGATTGATATTATATTAACCTTTTCCCAAGTCGGGTGGTTGGAAATTCTATTAATTGCCCTTATTAATAATGCCGTATAATTATTCATGTAATTAAACATGTAATGCCGTATAATTATCAAGTGGAGGTCTTAATTGTGTGCCTGGCAATGGCGAGCGGCCGGCGGCGCCATTGGCCATTGGTCCCCCCTCCGGCTGCCATTGGCCAATGGTGTCGCCCGGCCATTGCCATTGGCCTGAATGCGACCTGCTTGGTCATATGATTTGGTCCTTCGAGCCACAGGTGGGATTTGCCAGGTGTTGCCCACCCACATGCAAATCGCGCCCTATTGTCAACACAATGATTCTCCGGCCATTGCAAAGAACTATCTCAAAACTAAGTACACCAGCATAATATGTCTGAGATTTTGCATATTACATAGTATAATATTAATAACTTATACTAGAAAATTTAACCGTGAAATTTCTTAAAAGGTTATTTGAATTAAACAGGAAAAAGAATTTTATTATTTAAGAATGATTGTTATGTTTCACAGGGAAGATAATCTTCTCGGAGATTTGGTAAAGAAAAATTTTTTTTATAGCACTCATTATTTAAAATCAAACTGTGTTTTAGTATATAAATATAGTTTTAGTAAAAAAAGATAAAAATTTTTATTATTAAAAACCCTAAAGTGACAGACATTAAAACCAATTATGATAAAGGGTGGCGAATTATGAAATTGGAAGCAATTTCAGGCAGATAATATAATAAATAAATGTCATAATTTCTGATACTAGTGAGACATGAAAAAAATCAAAAATAAATAGAGGTGACCAGCAACCCGAGTGGCCCTCTAATTTTATTTTAGCAAAATTTTTTGAGATGATTTTTCTGAATCAAAAAATATCCAAGTATCTATTTAGCCCTTTAGTTTTATAAAAGGTTATGAATTCAGTAAATTTGACTTGTAATACTTAAGTAAAGGATAGAACAAAATTCGAAGAATCTTTGAATCAAAGAAATCAGAGTAACATAATAAAATAATTACAATTTCATAGGACCCTAAAAATCTTCCACACACGCTGAAAACTAATAACAGAAAAAAATGAAGCAATTTTTATTTAATTTTGAAGTCGCATTTTCTATATGCTTTATAGAATAATTTTTATAATACATTTTGTTTTCTAAGAATGATTTACATAGCATTTTGGCTCTTGTTCATCAGAGTAAATTAAAAATAAATCGGGACTGGCCTCCCTTCGACTTTCTCCTATACACATATGTAGGTGAATTACCAGGATTTTTAGGAAAAGCTTTCAGGTAAAGTACAACTTCTGTTGCTGGAAATAACCCAAGAGAAGATAGAGATCTATGAGGGTGGTCCAACGTCAAGGACAATCAATCCTAAGATTGGATTTTTATAACAATACATTTCTTTTACTATGTATTAATATATAAGTAAAAAAAAAAAATCCAACAAATCTAGCATTATTTTTATTGTAATAAGATAAATTTTAAATTGTTTACTTCAAATAACATTCATATTTAAATATTTTTATTTGTTCTTAACGACTCCACTCTAAAGAAGATTATAAAACCTTTGAAGAATAGTATGTATAATAAATGCATTTTGATATGTGTGTCATAAAATTAAACCATTTAATATTCTCATTATTATAATAATAATGTTAACAATAATTTATGTATATGTATCTTAATGAAGAAGAGCCATTGTAAAATAAAACTCATTATAAAAATTACTTTAGTAATTTTTTCTTTCCTTGACGAGAAAATAGCAGCCTTTTAAAAAGGATCTTTCAATGATTTCCAAAGTTTTAACACCTGCGTGTCCTTTTTAAAATTTTCCAAAGTAATGATCCCTCTATTAAAAAGAATATTTTATTTATTTATATAATTGTTAACATTTTAGAAATAGCTGATCAACTGATGACAGAATTAGGGAATATAATTCCTTTAAGATGGCATTGAGGAGATGGGGCATTTTATTGAAATATATAACTTCAAATCAGGACATCTTCAGGAGGGGCGAAGGGAGGTTAGGCTCTCCCATAGCCAAAAAAAAAAAAACTGCAACACCAAAGTCCAATAAAATATTAAAAATTACAAAAATAATAAGTTTAAATATAATTTTTAATAAGAACCACTTGCGAATAAAGAAAAACTAACTCTAAAGACTATATAATAAAAAAATTAAAAAAAAAAAAACATTTTTTCTGGGAGAATAATTTTAGGCGAAGTGACCTCTGACCCCCGCGAGTCGAATTCGGGATCTCCATCTCTCTCGATGAAGTGAACCCTGCTTG
>JAAAKE020029093.1:0-10026 GCA_010014785.2 Anisolabis maritima | reverse complement strand
TTCAAGACTCAAATTCATTATTTGATTTGTAATTTCATATTTTTGATGCTTTACTGGTTATATGCCAATAATAATAAGACTGAAAACATGGATAATATTATTCCATAGAATAGCCTTCCTATATATATTATATGGGACCATTCTTTAAAAAAATAGCATTGAGGAATTTTATTTTTAAACATTTAGTATAAAGAGCACTGCAACTCTTGTTTTGTTGATTCTTTTTTTCATTTTAGAAGAGACTTATGGTCAAGAAAAAGAACTTGAGAGAGTGCCTTTTGAAAGAAAAAGGATTTTTTAAATTTATATTCTAAGTTTAAATTAAAACATCTGGGAATACGCAAAGCTGCATTGCAGCAACAAATTTGCATCTGCGTCACTGAATTGCTCGCTTCCCTTACAATAGTTTCAAAATAATTGTACGGATTTAGAGATGTTGCTATCCGAATCTAAAGAAAAAATTGTGATATTTGGCAAAATTTTGAGCCATTTTGATTTTGTTGCAAAGGTCCAATTTTAAAAGTTTTTGCAGATTTTTAATCTATTTTTGATGCTTTATCCGAATCCAGTCATGATTTTGAAATAAAAAAAAAAAAGAAATACAAGCAGAGAGAATACTTTCCAAGTTGGTTGAAAATTTTCCAAAATAAATCTTAATTTTTCAAAATTATTTTTCAAAAAATTGCTACAATGGCTGCCAGTTTATCAGTCCGGAACTATGGGTGCCCATAAGTTGAATATCAGACCCATGAGTCAAACAATCGAGATGAAATCAGGAGAGATCGTTTTCCCCTGGAAATGTGACGACCTGCTTTCAAGATTGGTTCTTATGGCGACTGCGTTTGAACATTTTCGTGAAATAAATTCAACTTTTTAATAATTTTGATTGAAACAATTTGAAAAGGTAATAAGATAAAGCAAATCTTGTGAAAGTTTTAAATAAATAAGTCTACTATGAATATTTGTATAGAGAAAATAAGAGTTGAAATATATGAATAAATCTTTTCAGTTCACAGCAGTTTAATAATTTTTATTATCACTGTTTGAAAGACAGTTATTAAAACCCTATTCAGCTTCAATTATGGAAAGGAGAGTGGAGCAAAGTGGCATAGTTAATGTTTTGGAATATATAAGTGTATGAAGAAGAAAGACAATATAGAATTGAATATTATTTGCTATTATTAGTTTGTAAACAAATATTTTCTATAAAATTATCAATACCTCATCTTATCCCCCTGAGGGAAAAAATGAACAAAAAAATGACCTTTCACATTCTTCAGCTAAGTCATCAGAATGCAAAATTGCCGAAAACATTCAACATCAGTGCAGTATTAATAACAATACTAGAGTTGTTGGTACCATAAAAAATACTTTAGGACACATGAGTAATTTGAGTAATTGAAAAAAAACAAAGGTCTAGAAAAACAAGAATGGACCATCCACAATTACCAGACAAGGGCTTAAATCTAGATTAACACTAAAGCTACCACCCACGATCAAATGACCGTTTTTGAAATTTTGTTTAGAATTTCCTGTATACAACGTTGCTATATCGCCATTTAACTTATTAACTTTTCTTATAGTATTTTCTTTTTCAATATTCAACTTTTCTTCTGAAAAAATTTTATAGTCTGTCTTGCCTATCACGGGCGGTCAAATGACCGCTCACGGTAGGAACAGGTAGTGAAGTGTCGGTAGGCTTAGTGTTAACTAACATCTCGCATCGCAGGGCCGAGGGGATTTTAATTTATCCAGTAAATGCAAATATTTCGTTATTTTGAATTAATAATTTCTTATTTCAGCTGTATTTAGTTACTCCCTGTTTTAAAATAAATATTTATATTTTGTCCCGCTTGATGCGTTTAGCACCGGGCTTCGCTTATTCTTGGCCCAACCATATATACGCTCAACACAAAAACACAATAGAGTAAATTTCATATAATTACTTTGCTAGTAAGATCAGTCCGAAGGTAAGAGTTTGTCAATTTCCCAAGTTAAACATCTTTGACAAAAACTTAAATTACCATCCTGCTCCACTCTCCATTCTAAAATGAAAGTAAAAAATCTAAAGTGATATAATTATTAAAATTAATTTTAAATTTAATTTTCTTTAGCCATATGCTTAATGAAAAATTAATAGTATTATTTTTTAATTTTGAATTTAATAAAGGAATAATTTTTTTCTGAAAGAAAGAGAAAGAAGAATATACCCGTTGAGTATGACTCATTGCGCTATCTATAGGCAACATAGTGAACTATTAAGTAAATATTTGAATGTTCAGAAGATGGCGCTAGGGGCGATCTTTTCGATTTCCGATTACTCCTGTAAGATAGACAACCAAACATACAATACAATGACAACGAAGCATAAGTTAAAAGGAACTTAATAAAAATAAACAAGAAAAAGTAAGCATAGCAAAGCGATGGAAAGCAAAGTAGTGGGTGCCTGTTAAAATAGAAAAAAAAAAATTAAAATAACATCAGTATACACATCAATTGGAAAAATGGCATTTGTTGTTAAAAGACTAAATAGGAGAACTAAATCTAAACATAGAGCTTATTTTTGCCTCAATTCCGAGATTCAGTTTGCTCTACGATAGCTACGGCAATATCCTGGCTTTTTCTACTCAAAAATTTAAAAAAGAGCATTAACTGCTATTCAATAACATAACCAGCAAAGCTCAATAAAATGAAATGATTCAAAATCTGATCTTTTTTAATTGTTTTAAAATGAATTTAATTGAGTTTGTATGCAATTTTTTTTATAATGTGATCGGTCCCAATTATTCTTGGGCAGGATCACTATATAAGCCCTACACAAAAACACAATATTGCTAATTTGTTAGTAAAATTCATATAATTAATTTTCTAGTATGATCAATCCGAAGGTAAGTTAGGTCTTTAAGATAGCCTTTTAAAATAAATTTGATTCATAAATCAAAAAGTGACAATAAAATAATTTATAGTGTGTTAAAATGATCAATAAAGAATTCATTATTTATACTAAGTGAATAGATTAATATGCCATAAAATGATTTGATTAAATCATTAGCATACAAAATTAAATAGAAGAAAAATATACAAGATTACTATTTTACTTATGAGTTTTATCAATTTAATTTTTAATGTGTTTATTCAACTAAGTCCCTTCTAGTAATTTAATTGGAATATATATAACACGCATGCATACACAAGCAACAATGATGTTTATGGTACAATCTCATTCATCACTCACATACGAATATGACTGTACCATAAACTAACATCATTGTTACTGATAGATGTATGCATTGTTTATATATTCCAATTAATATCCCATACATGGAATAGAATGAAAGGGGTGTCGAGTGCTCACCGGGTCCTGAATCATACATTTATTCATTTATTTTAAAATGTACAGTTATGTGACGAATATTTAGGATTCTTTCAAAGACTAGATTCAGTACCGTCTCCCTCACAAAAGGCCTGCACGCGGATTTTGCAGTTTTAATTCAGTTTTATTCTATTTGTTGATTATGGCACATACGTATTAAATAATAGGCAATGTGTTGCATCACTTTCCCGCGCATTTTAGCCATCGCTAGTCATACCCTCTGGAAATATAAGATGACCGTTCTACGCTATTGAGCATTAAGTTATTTCATGTTGATTTTTATTATTTTTTTAGGTTATGATGTTTTGATAAATAAATATTTTTTCAATGATTGAATTAAAAAAGAAAAATGAAAAAAATATCAAAGAGATTAAATAAAAATTTCCGTTTCTCTCAATGATATCTTATACGAATAAATTTTTTAGGGGGAGGGGGAGGGGATTTTTTACCACGACCTACAGACCTATTTGTTTAAAATTTTAATATCTTCCTAGGTCCTCCTAGGGGTATAAAGTTGTTCCAGAGATATAAACCAAAATAAAAGCTAAACACAAACACAAAGATTTTTTATGTCCTTATGACTTGAAAGGTAAAACTATTTTTAAAAATTGGGGATTTTTTTCATAATCATATACTTTCTCCTTACATTTATATATCGGGGAAGTAAAAGTAAGAAAAGGAATCCTCAATAACTCAATAAATTAATAATTTTTACAGACGTTTCGAGATCGAGTTATGTTCTTTCTCTTGACTAATAATAGCAAAGGTAATATTAGGTTATAATCTGTTATAATCATTGAATTTTTTTCTAAATCAATAGATAGAAAGAAAAGTTGTTAATTTCTCCGAATGTTGCCAATGTTTCTTCTCCAGACAAATCTAAATTAGACAAGCTGGTAAAAAAACACGCAAGAGAAGAGAAGAGAATAGCAGAGGCTATCGGCATGTGTGTTATGTTGTGCGAGTCGTTCAAGGTTTGTCCATTTATGGACGTAAGGCTGTTGCTGTTTGTGAGTCGCTGAGTCAGAGCTGTCAGCTAACCAACTGCTCTACTGCCCCCGACTTACAAGGCCATCGGCCACCAGCATCACAGACTCCTCTATGGCCTTTGAATGACCCCAACGGTCATTTTCACCGCACCTGCAGCTTTTGCTTTTTTTTTTTTTTTTTTTTTTTTTAATCAAAACATAAACTTTCTATTTGTTTTTATACAGATATTTGCGAGGAATTGGAAGTATTGGATTATACTAATAAAATTTAGTAATATACCCTAGATCTCTGATATTCAAAAAAGTACAAAGTTTTTCACTTTGATCTTTCTGTACACTACAACTCCTAAATAAATCTGTTTCCAATGAATTATTTTTTTATTTTGAGAAAGAGATTTTAGTCAAGGGATTTATTTAGTCAGACAGTGCAAAAATATTGGAAGCATAGTTTTTGGTGTGTATGTGTGGATCTCCCTCGGCCTTGTATGGTGTTAGACCTTCCCCCATCTTAAATCCGCCAGTGAAAATAAACTTTATATTTCACACATATTTCTTTAGGGGATTTGATATATGATATTTATTTATTTTTTTTATTTATTTGGCTGTTCTTGTATTATAAATTAGGATTAATTAATGATGTAGATCTTATGTATATGAAAAAAATATTCTAGTGTAAGCTGGAGAGGAATGGATCGAATGTCCTGGAATGCGAATGAGGAGTTCTCTGGTAGATGCATTAAGAATTCGCCCTCAATAATGTTGAGAGAAGTAGGTTAGGCGAAGGAACTGAGACTAAGAAGGCCCCTTTATTTATCAATTAGATAATAATTTATTAAAATAAATCGGGAATGGCCTCCCCTCATAGACACATTTATAGAGAAAGTAGTTTAACTAAATATATTAACATTTGGCCTGGCTGGAGAGAGGTACAACAGCCACCAAAATCTTTGTTGACAAGCAAGGCCAAGCAGCGCTGAACCTAGGATGGGTGGCCCCGAGGGACAAGGCCGTCGAAAGCCATATCGATATTGAAATATTTTCAATTATACATATTTAATTGTAAACTGCCTGTAAATTGCCTCCGCAGCCGAAAAGAGAATAAATAAAATTATACAAAAAAAAAAAATTATATCCTTTATTTGACTAGTTTCAGGGATATCATTTTTAAGTTAACACAATTTTTAGAAAAAGGCTTCAGGTAAAGTGCTACGCCCGGTTGCCGGAAATAGTCAAAAAGTTAATAGAAATCTATGATTTTGTTTTAATGCACGTTTGTAAAATTTGGTGGATCTACTTTAAGGAGTGATCGAGTTATCGTGTTAGCAAACATACAGAAAGACACAAAGGCATAATTCGAAAAATGGAATTTTCGGACTCAAAAAATCAAGAACAATCAAAATTTCGAGATTGAATTTTTGAACGATTACAACACTTTCCCTATACTATGTATATGAGAAAATGAAAAAGGAGATGTTTCCAACCATCAGTAATTCGATTATATATATATATATATGCAAAAAAAATTTTTATTTAATATAACCCCTGTTTAGATGTTATAGGTGGGAGAATGAGAAATCATTTTAATAAGAATATGATATAATTAAATATCTTTAAAAAGTGATCAAATATAAAGTGCTGATAAATGTGTACTTTATTTATTTTTCTATAAAATTTTGATGATTTAAAGATTATGAAGAGCGGGCGAGTCAATCCCTTATTTAGTTTTGAATTGTGTCATCAGAAGAAATATGCATGAAATATGAAAGATAAAAGGATGACAAAGAAAAATAAGTGAATGAAATGTAAACGTAAATTAAATAACAAGGAGATGTCCATAAATTGGTTATTCATTTGAATTTTTTGACATCTTACATCATAAATATTTTTAGCAGCTTACTAATGAACAAATAAATCTTATCGTATTCAAAGTACTAAATGGCTTTCCTTTTTTGATAAGCATTCTGAGAAATTTATTCATTCGTTTTAATCTAGATCCTAAATAATTGAATGTCTTACGCTTAATATTATACACGAAGCTAAATTTATTAATCCTATAAAAAAGGAATTTATTTAACTCTTCCAATTGCCATTCTTACGCCAATGCACAAACAATCATTTTTTTTAATTAACCAAATATAATTAACTTTTTCCATTTGTCTACTTTTATAAATTAAAAACAAATTACCTCTATGTTTAATTTAGTAATTATGGTGTGGTTTAACCGTGACATGAATAAAAAGAAAGGAGAGGAAGACCAGGCGAAGGGCCAGCTAAGGGACTTGCCATCTTTTAGTATTAAGATATCAAAACTCCCAAGAGAAAGACAAATTCCTTTCGACTGACATAAAAAAATATTAAATAAGGAAGAACTATATATTTGGTCTTTTTTATCACTTATTTTTATTCATAATTAAATATCATAAAAATCAGCGCAGAAACCAACCATTATTATAATTCATTTCTAGGGAAGCCACACGCCCTCGAAGGGAATATATATATATATTTGAATATTCATATTTGAATTTGATAGCTCAAGGCAGCGTCCCTCGAAGGGTTGGTGTCACCACCACCGTCCCGCAGCCTGCAGAAGGAATAGTCCAGTGATCGCAATTCAACTCGTTAAATATCTCTTATAGAAAGTTAAAATTTTTAAATACTATTCAAGTGCCAATGAAAAGTAATTTAATAAAAATAATTAAGCATGCATTGCTCTTCTCCATTAAAAAATGAGTCTCCTGGGTCGGCATTGTGAACATTAAAGGATGGGAGTTCGATTCTCCAGTCAGATCAATAAAATTTATTTGAATTATAGTGGATTCCAACTAATTTAAAAAAACTTAATTATATTATATAGGATCTTTTTTATTTTTTAATACCCAAAGACCTGATTCCTTTATTTTTCCTTTTATTTTGAAATAACAATTTTCAAAAATTAGTATTTTTTGCATTCTAGGCAGTCATTTTGTGGAGATTTATTATTGATTTATTGTACCCCGTTCCTTAATTTCCCGGTGAGTCCTAAAGAAATTTTCCTATAAAGGAATAAAATAGAATAGATGAATTCAAATAGAATTAAAGGCAAAAAATTTGATTTCTTCCCTTCATCATCTCCCCTCCCTGCCAGTTCTAAATGAAATTTTTTTAAATATTTGATAACATTTAATCTCCGAATATAAATAAATTGATGAACAAATTAAAATATGAATGTATTTATTTATATATGATAACAAGAACTAAAGTCAGTTAAGGTCAAGGCAAGTTTAAAATCTTCAAACTAATAAATGATGGCAAAGTGGATTAAAATGAATAGTTTATATTAACCATAAATAATAAACAAATGTTTAATAAAATTGGATTAAATTCACTTAAATATGAAAATTTCTCTTTACTGTGTGAGTGAAAATTGGAATGAATTTTATTCAATTTTTTTTTTTTTTTTATTAAGCTAATGAATAATTAAAATGTTTTGTATTGTAGTAAATCAAGTTCATTAACATGACACTCCCTATTTTCTTCTCTTGAATTCGAATTAAATGAAGGTGCAACTTTCCCTTTCCTGGGATTCTAAAAGAATTTGATTAACCTGCCGAAGGGAATAGGAAAGAGAGAAGCCAAGAATCAAATTCCACAGATGGTAATTAAAAGGAAAATTTTATAAAATATTATAAGACAAACGTTTTGGTCTAAGCGACATTGAGGTGTAAAGGACCCTGTTTATCAATACAATAATAGCGAAGGAAGAAAAGATGAAAATTTTAAAAGTTTTGATAATAATATATATTTAAATAAATTTATAATTTAATAAATAATTTTAATAAAAAAATAAAAATAAAACTATTATCTCCACCATATAACCAAACATCTCAAATTTGTTTAAACTTGAGGCGTAAATATTAAAATTTGTTTTCTCAGTCAGTTTTCTAAGAGATTTATTTTCAATAAGCAATTTTCTTTATCATAAAATAGTGATAAAATGAAAAATGACATCAGTAAATTACATTTATTGTAACTGGATCTGTACGCAAAAATTGCTGACCAGATTATATTAAAAACAGTTGTTTCTTGTTACAAATAGCCTAATTCGTACTTATCGCAAAAATGTCAAAAAATCAAAATTGGTATGATTACAATACTTTTCTTTCTATTGTATAAGAGAGTCGAAAAAAATTTGAAAATATTATTTTATAAAATCAAATCCAAAGCTATAATTAAATTGCAAATGGAGTGAAAGGTTATAGAAAGTTTATTTTACGAATTTGGAGATATATCATTATTTATTAGTAAAACTAATCACTATTTAGAAAATAATTTAATTTTTTTAAATATTTAATAACACGCGAAGGCGAGATTTAAGGATAAAAAGGTGCGGCGGCTTAAGAGGTCAGAACCTCCTGAAAAAAAATTTTCTCTCAAAGTCCGAGCGAATTGTACGAATATGGTGAGTTCGAATGGAAAAATCACCAAGATGCGATTATCCCACGCAGAGAGAAGATTTGCAAACCAAAAGAGGAGCCAGCAAAAGTGTAATGACCATCAAGCGAGATCCCTTCCTTCTTTGCTATTTGATAAATATGGCTATTCATGTCAAGCTGTTTGTTTTATTTTTGAGTATCGGCAACAAAAGGAATATAAATATAAAACTATAAGTATTAATAATTCCTTGAAAGTTAATTGAAAACATTTATCTCTTTATAAACAAATAGGGAATTGGAATTTTTTTTTGAAGATAAGTATAATATAATGATCATAGGTCAATGATGAGATTTTTTTTTCATTACGGAAGTTTTCTGAAAAATATTAGCCTTGGACAAAAAAATGTAGCAAATCTAGAGGTGGTTTAAAGACTTCCTTATACCTTTTTTGGGAACCATAACAATTATTAAATTTATATAAAAAAAAAAAGAAGAAGAAGAAGAAAACTATACATGCTAAAGTTAGATCATAATAAAAAAAATCTTAAGATGAAGAATGAAAAATAGGCAAAACTCTCCCATCCTTTTTGGCCCTCGCTAACCATATTCTATATAAATAAGGACGGAGTCTAAATGATTTAGTATGAGTTAGTATTTAATTAAAATGAAAGAAAAAGTCAAGGGAATTAAATGAAATTCCAGAGTTTTCTCTCCATGATGGCGTAAGTTTATTATCTTATACGAGTGCTCTAATTAAAAAAAAATTTTTAAAGCAAAAGTTATGAGGAATAATATTCTTTAAAAGTTTTTTTAAAAATAAATTTTTCAATTTCGAACAAACTAGGTTGAAAGGCAGCAAAATCCTTTCTGGTTTGTTTTTAAAATTAAGAATTTTAAAGTCTATTCTAATCGGAACTTAAGAATTGATTTGGAAAGATGAAAAACAAATATTTGTCTTGGCATTTCAAGATGAATAAGCGATTTAAAAAGATAGCCTTAATATAAAGAGAACTGTCAAAAGAAGGAGTTAGTGGAATTGTGAATAATTAACTCTTTCATTAAAAAAAACTGAGGAGACGGGAATAAAAACCAGCGGTGACTCAAATTAGGGAAAAAATATTGTACAAATAATAGACATTATTTGCGGACTAGTGATTTTAAGAATAAATATTTATTATTATAAGCTATCATGAAAGATTTTTAGCTAAGTAAATAGCAATTAACAAAATCTTTTATTTTTTATATTTTTGGC
>JAAAKE020029082.1:0-10026 GCA_010014785.2 Anisolabis maritima | reverse complement strand
AAAAAACCCCCCCCCCCCCCCCCCCAATTTCCTTCCATTCCAATTCCATAATCTTCCAATCAATCACATGGGATCCTTCCTTTTTCATATATGCAATAGGGAAATCCTCGCTCACTCTTCTCCATCTCTCTACACTATAAGTCTAAAATTCTAAAAACTCAACTATAGAAAATTATTTGGGGTAGTGGTGACACTGTGATTTGCAGAGTATGATTAGAGTAAAAAACTTGAAAGGCCATTATTTAGATACCGATTGAAATATCGTATTAATTAAGTAATTTCAATTAAATAATTATTAATAATATGTGAATTATCCCCTAGAGATCTGAAGAAGGTCTTAATAAAGACAACTTAGAGGGCCAGAATAAAAAAAACATTAGCTACTTTTTTTTTTTATTTTCCTCTCTTTTTTTTTATTTACATTTTTACTCAATTTCGTCTACTGAGGCCATTTTGACTTTATATATACACAATATTTCTATAGATCGCTACCGACTACCCTCTTGTCTCTCGAGGCCACCTATCCTGGAGTTCAGCAGTGCTTGGTCTTGCCTAACTAGAACGATCTCGGAAGGTGTTCCTCTTCTTTTCGGGTAGGCCCGCCGACTTTCCTCTTCTTCAACATTATCTACTCCAGCTATTGTTTTCAAAAATCAAAAATTTATATTTATGTGATTTTTATGCTCATTATTGTTTTTTTTTTTTTTTGAGTATATGATTTCTTAATAATATTTAGAAAAAAAGTCATTTTAAATAGACTAGTAACTATAGGAAGTGTTGATCTATTTTTTTTTTCTCTTCAAAGACAAAATAAGAATGATAAATGCTTTCACAACTTAATACATTAAAAAAATAAAGTTACTATCGTATGTACAACAGTACAAGTTCGTAATTCGAGGAGTATCTATGCCTGGCGAACGTTTGCCTTTAATGTTTTGAGTAGATAAAGGTATAAAAGGGAAAATTTATAGAAGGATGACATTTTGTAGATGTGGAAAGGCTTTATTGATTTTTTTTTCTTTCTTTTTTTGATGTGACCAAATGGAATTTTATAACCCTCTTTCGTTTATTTTAATAACACTTTGTATTTTGCAATAAATTTTTTAATTTATTTCAAAAATTAATCACCAAGTAAAGTTTGCACTTAGATACAAAACAACAAAAATTCGCTTATCTTGATTTTTTTTAATAACTATCTTTAATAGGAAATGAAATTATGATATAGAAGTGAAGGGGATGAAATATTTTGATTTCTTTATTATGATATAATGATGTTCATTTATAAAACTATCTTAAATTTTTTTTTAAGTAACTATGAGTAATTTTTGTCTCTGTCTTCTTCTATCTTCCCCCAAGCAGCGAGCCCGGCATAATTATTTGATTTATGAAAAATTTTTCAAATTAAAGTTTTATTTCGAAGTTGTTTGGCGGTGGTTTTGAGTAACTTGAATAAGGGGATTATTTAGTCAAAAGAATACATTTTTGTTGTTGACATTTTGAGTTTCAATAACGCCCTACCGTGTTACCGTTCTGCACAGGAGATTGGATATGATCTTATTTTTCATTAGATAAAAATATTTAATATAAAAAATCTTCAAATATGCCCTGGATTTGAACATGGGATCCTACAGGCAACTACGAGAAGAGTTCCTGTGACACCCCGTCCTTTGGAAGGGATATAAAGATAAATTCCCTCTTAATGATGCACTTATCGCAAGGGGTGCTGAAAGAGCCCCTCATTCTTCCTAGGATAGATTAGGCTGAAAAGAAGGGACCAAGTGATAGATATATGAGAGAGATTGAAATGAATACAGGAAGAAGGGGAAGAGATAGAAAACCAATTAACTTTACCTGGATAATACGTTTCGTTAATAAAATATATTTGTAATGGTTTAAAGTAATTAAAGTATATATATGGCCTCAGATGCCGAAGAGATTAAAAAAAAAAATAACTTACTTTTGTTGGTATATATGAAAACGTACCCAATCAAATACATACACACAAACAAAATACGCGGGAAAATAATAAAATCATTGTAAAAAATAAAATTTGTACTTTATCCTTCAAAATCTCACATTTTCAATTTTGGCATGATTACAATACCTACATCATTTCTCGGTCGTTGTAAAAATCTTTTGGCCATTTCAATTTTTTAATCAATAATAAGAAATTCTATATGACGCTCTTGGAAAGAGAGAAACTATTATTATAGTTAGTCACCTTTTACGAAAATCTATTATATCAATTTAAAAATATTTTCTTTTGGAAAAATAATCTACAACCTATTTTTTTTTTTTTGTGAATTTAATGCATCACACAAAAGCCTCCTTTCTTATTCTTCTGTCATGTGGTATCTTCTCTTTTAAATGATATCATCACCATAAATATTTTTTATAAAAAAAAAATGTTAAAGGAAAAACTAGTAATAAAGAATAAATTTTCTCATAACTTTTTATTTGATATCTCCTTTCATTTATAAGATAGTCACAAGAATGAAAAAATAACAATGCAGGTGAACCTTTCTCTCTACGGTTATCCAATTTTTACTAAAATATTTTCAGTCTCTTATTAGTATCTAAATTCCCAAGAATGATACAATTCTTTCTCCACGCTATATCCTATAAAAATTTTTTATTGTGAAATAAATAAAAAATTAAGTTTATAATTTTATTATAATAAGATTCCTCTTATTTATTTAATGGAATTTCTTGACAAGAAACTACATAATCTTCATGACATGGCAATAAGGATACAAGAATTTTTACTTTCTCTCTTATATATAAAATATATATTGACAAAGATTTGCAATCGCAAAAAATCGAGATTTCAACGGAAATATACGTTTTGATTTCTCCTGAATCTCTCTCTCTCTCTCTCTCTCTCTCTCTCTCTATATATATATATATATATATATGTGTGTGTGTGTGTGTGTGTGTGTGTGTGTGTGTGTTTACAAACTATTTTTTATTTAAAGTCTTTTTGGCATTGAGGCCATTTAGACTCCGTCTTTATTTATTTATATTAATAGGTAGTCAAAAATAATAATTAGCTTATTAAGAGTATATTAGTTTATTTGTGCTATTTAAAAAATAACCCAAAAATTTTAGTGAGGTTTTTTCCTTATTTGAGATGTACATATTAAAACCTTCATTGCTCTATTATTAATTAATAATTTTAATACTTTAATTGTTGTACTTTCTAATGAATACCTTTCTTTATTTAATAAAACTAAATTTTTTTAAACTCTTAAGTATTTCTATCTCCACAAATTTCAAATATCTATTCGTAGAAACTTTCAAAGAACTCACTTTAATTCACTTCCATTCCTAAATAAGCTAATAAAAAATTTAGACACGATTTTAAGGATTTTTTTTTCAAAGTATCTATTACTTAATTCTTCTCTCTCTATTGAATAATTTATACTTCAATCTTTTTTTCCAAAAAAATTCCAAGTATAGAGAACTGCCAAAACATACATACTAGGTTAAAATTAAAGAAAAAAAAAAAAAAAAGGGCTGATAAATTATTAATATTTGCTAAGCTGAAGATTTAATTTGAGGTTAAGGTAGGTAGCTCTGTTAGTCTTGCTCTTAGCAAAGGAGTAATCGAGGTGAATACGAGATGTACAAAGCAGCAAGAGGGTCTTTTGGTCTTGGTTTTCTTTCTTCTAGTGATCCTGAGAGGGTCAAGGGTCATAGGGCCTAGAGGGCCATAAGTTGTCCGGATCGCTATATAGCCTGAGAGCTTGAGAGACTCGTAGCTGAATTATTGAACGCGTCGTCCTATCAAACAAGACGTCATCAAGGGACCACAAGACCTCGACTCTCCGAGGAAACTGGCTTATTTTTAGACCTTCGCCTAAAATTCCTCCATGGAAATATAAAACTTTAATAGTATTATTATTATTATTATTATTATTATTATTTTTATTGAAAAGAAGTCATATATCCAAACATATCCAAACTCTTTTAAAAAAGAAGAGAAAAAAGTAAAAACATCATTTCCAATTCAGGTTTACTTTTTTAAGGAAATATTAAATTCTGAATCGTCACAATTTTGAATAGATAAAAAAAAGTAATTTAAAGGTCATATAAAAATAAATTTGAAAAGTCGTTATTTTAATTATATTTTTAATAATTTTTTTCCTTTTTTTATTAATCTCTCATCTGACGTTTAGAAATAAATGTCAATCTCTGCTTGAAATATGCTTGCAACGTCATCATAACGCGATACTCAATAGCCAAACAGGAGCAAATTTGATAAATATTTTCGGATTATTTATTTATTATATATTATATATTATTTATATATTTATTATAATATTGTATAAATATTCAGAAATATAAAAAATCTTGCATTAACAATTTTTATTTATTTATTTTATTTCATTTTTTTTACATATACATATACAAGGTCATAAATATTAATAATATTCTTATATGACTTTGGTGCTCCGTCCTCGAAAAGGGAGGTTAAGAAGGTTTTTCTCTTAATGAGGCACTCTTCGAAAGGGACTCGACGATTCCCCCTCATAGAGTATATAGATTGGATGAAAGGGCCCGGGTAAAAATAGATATACATTTAGCTAAAAATAAATACTTATTAAGAGGAATTAGATATAAGAAATTAAGTTAACCAGATTTCGATTCCGTTGCCTTGGATTGAAGTATCTATACGAAAGCACCTGGGGAAAATTTTGGGAATCATGTTGATCCAAGGAAATGAAAAATAAATATAAATAAATAAAAGTATTTTAAATATTGCTAAAATATTAAGAAAAAAGATTTAGGCTACTGATCAATTTGATGGGTGAATGATGATGAATGAAAGTATTTAAATTAGTATGAAAAATCAGTGTTGGATCATTCGTCCTTTTCTGAATGAAAATAATTTGACTTGAATTTCTATTTTTCTTTTTACAAACAATTCATTTAAATGGAAAAAGACACTAAAATAAAGAGATTCCAAATATATGAGAGAAAAGTCGAAGAAAAAAGGAAAAGAGGAAACAAAAACATTTAAATCGTATTTATATCAATTCCAAACATTTGATAGAGCTAAATAAATAAAAAAGAAAAAATTAAAATCAGCCTTTGAGATAAGGGAGAGAAGCAAATCATTTGCATTCTTTGATGGACCACTTGTTTTCCATCCAAAATCTTATATCTAATCTCAGATTTCATTTATTTAAAAAAATACTAATACGTTAGAATAGAGATCTTTTCCAGATACTTTTCAAAGAAAATGACATTTTATTTATTTATTTATTTTAGATAATGTGAAAAAACACCCTTTATTTTTTGTGAACTCTATTTACCCTTTTTTTTAATCAAATGTCAGATGAAATTTTCTTTGATGGATTGATTCATATTTTTCTAGAGGAATTTATTATTATAACAAAAAGGTCATTTTTTGATTTTAAGTATGTCAGACACATGCCTAAATAATAAATATCATTATTATTGACTTTATATACCAGAGATTTGATATTAAATATCATCATCACTCAGGGGTGTTTTTTTTTAAATTGGTAAAACAATGTAAACATCATACTAAATAAATATAATAAAAATAAATTATTAAATGTATTAATAAATCTCTCTCGCTAATTTTTCTCTATTTTCATATAAATGCTCGCATTTTAATAAATCATCAAAAGATAATTATTATGAATCCACTCATACATATAAAATAAAAGCTTTAAAATCAATATTAAAAGGAAATTTAATATTATATTCAAAAATGAATTTATTATTTTTATTAAATTATTTTGCATTCAAGATGTGTTGATTCCCTATTGTAGAGTATATTAAAAGGTTTTGTTACGTTCATTTTTTTTTAGAAGGAAGTGTTAAAAGTATAGAAGCGAAGCTAAGGTATTTTTAGAATTCTAAGCACAAAAATGCCAACAAAATTTTGCTAATACTTTAATTTGTTTTAAGGTAAAAATACAATACTCTACACTTTGGTGTTTGGCTCTCGGAGGAGGGACAATACGGACGTTTGCAGCGTTGCCAGATAGTATTCGTAGCTAGAGTTAGTACCCGAATTGTTTAATGGTTTAATCTGGCAAGAGGACAGTTACTATAGGTCTCTGATTGGTCTGCCAACAGCTGCCAACTCTCCCCACCTTTCCATATCTCCACTTCTCTAATAATACTAAAGTAACTTTAAAAAGAATATAAGAGAGCAGGAGGGAAGCTTCTTCCGTTTGCCTGAAAACAAGATTTGTATTTCATGTAAGGAAGCAGGTAAAGATTCAAAAAAGAAGAGGAAATCTTAACCAAGAAATATCTTATCGTAATGCATCTAATGAAAAATTTATAGTGTTTAATATTCAAATTTTTAATAAATAAGTCAGACACAAGGCAATTAGTAATTACATTTCGTAACGATTCAGGGGTGGGTGGCACCTCTGGTAAATATGCCCCCGTTTCCATATCGCGGGGATCCCCTCAAGAAAATGAATCTGTCCCTGTTATTGAAAGAAAACTCCACCAAATAAATTTATATATAGCGGCCGATATATATATATATATTAGGTTGAGGAAAAATAAATCCATTATTTCATTTATTTCAAGGTTTTATTTAACATAGTTAAGATTGTTCGATTTGGGTCAAATATGCACCGTTTTGTTCTACAATTTATCGTTATTTTAAAAGTAATTTCAGGATTCCTCTTTCATAGAAGGCCTGTTCCTTAATGGCAAAAAACTCGACTAAGCGATTTTCACAATATTTTCTTGAGGACGATTTCTTATCACCAAGGAAGTTTTGCAATGACAAAAAAGATGGTAATCGCTTGGTGGCAGGTGCGGACTATAAGTTGGATGCATCAAAACTTCCCAACCAAGCTCCCGGAGTTTCTGGCGAGTCACTATAGACAAATATGGTCTGGATTTGTCTTCATGCAACACAACTCCTCTTCTATTGGCCAATTCTGGCCGCTTCTGGTCGATCGCTAGCTTCAAACGGTCCAATTGTTGACAGTAGAGGTCCGAATTTTTGGCAAAGTGATTGGCCATATGGAAGCAGCTCATAGTGAATGATTCCTTTCCAGTCTCACCAAACACAGTAAAACCTTGCTGGCCTGGTTTAGCCACCGTTGAGCCATTTCGTCGCGCTTTGACCATAATATTTTTCGCACAAAATTGTCGTATGTAATCCATTTCTCATTCATAGTCATCCTCAGTTTCAGAAATGGCTCAATTTGGTTCCGTTTGGCCAAGGTTTCGCAGATAGAAATTCGGTCCATTATGTTTTTTTTTTTGCTTCAATTCGGCACCCAAACATCGTGCTTCTTTTTGAATCCAGCTTTATGCAAATGGTTTAAAGCTGTTTTGTGTTCGATCTTCAGCTCCTTGGCGATACTGCGATTGCTAACATGCCGGTCTACTTCGATCATTTCCGACCGATAGGACGACTCACGACTTCAATCTCGATTAATACAATCGCAGCGAGTTTATCAGCGAAGTAAAAATGCGTGTAAAGGTGAAACGGCTGGCCAACCAGGATGTGCAGCGTAATTGCAGTTTTCTATTATGCTGTAGTTCGTCGAAAATCAGTCGTTGTTTATTCGATTTTCTTGTACGGTCTACATTATCTACATTATCGAAAATCTGTTACTCAGCATTGAATCGTCGAAAATGGATGCCAACTGTGTCGCGTCTCTCTCCCTTCCTCCGTTCCGGTCATCTGCCCTTCCTTGCCTTCGGGGAAGAGCTCCAGGTTTACTCGAGTTCAGACTGGATGAACGATTGAACCCCGGGATTAATACAAATCTGTGGGAGAAGGACCTCTAATACTGGCTCATCGTGGCGTTAGCATCTCAATGAGTAGCTTTGCCAGTGCAACGCACGGAAATTGGGCAGGCCGGTCAGGGAATATGCATTTTGTGCGTGGCGCAGTCGTGACCCTCAGTTCAACGCACTGACAAAGAAAGCTACCTGGAGATAATCAGCTTAATATTAAAATTATCTTATTTTAAATTCTTTTTGTTTTTAGATATTAATAAAATTTCAATTTCATTGGCAATAATTTATACAATTTTTCTTTCTTTTTTTTTTTTTTTAAATTTACACAGCAAATAATTAATTGGCGACAACGGCCTACCCACGTCAATTGGTGGAGTTTAACAGGGCCGCGAAAAGCGGTCATGTTGCTATATATACATAGGAGTAGATTATTATTCTTAAAATTCCCGGTTGTGTTCACTCGAGAGTTCGTTGAACACGTGTTTGTAAACAAGTTTACTAGTCCGATTGACAGATGACATGGTGAGGGTGAATAAACCCACATACTCGATCACTTATTCTCCATTTGAGCTTCTATCCCACCCTTTGCTCCAACTCCTCTCTTCCCCTCTCCCTGAACCAACAATCCGTTGCAAATGAGCAACGTTGTCTCGCGTAAATGAAAGTTCATTCATCATTCTCTACCAGTCTAGGGAATTAATTAAGTAATTAAAAAAATAGAAAATCTAATTATAAACAGCTTTATGATTGATTAATAGATTAATAATGGTATAAAAATTTAAATTATTTTGCATTCAAGATGCGTTGATTCATTATCAAATTAATCGTTTGTCGGATTTTTTTTGTCTTTTAGCATGGCGACCATATAGATCCCGTCGAAAATTTTTTTGAGGATGTTCACTATTAACATTTGTTTAAAATAATTAGTACCCAATTTTATTAAAATAACGAACACTATATTAAATAAATATAATTTTTTGGAATCTGAATTAAACAACAGAATAAGTGATTGAAACCTTATATTTGATTCAACACAATCAATTAAGCCAAAAATACTATTATTATTTTATTTATAAAAAAAAAAAAAAAAAAAGCTGATTCAAAAGACTTTTAACCCACAAACACAAAAAATATATTGAAGAAGAGTGGTTCCCTACTTTTCAGATTAAAATTAGAAATTTGTTTTTTCAAGTTATGTGGTGTAGAGTGAAACACAAAAAATTTTCAGAAAATTTTAGAAAAATTTATATAATAAATATTCCATATTTTCTAACGAAATTTGCGTCGCAAGTATTTTGCGAACCTTCCCCTTCTAAAAATTATTTTGAATTTTAATTATATAAATACCCACTATAGAAAATTTTTTAATTTTTAGCGATTAAAATAACGAAAATGGGGATAAAATTAGATAAGAAAATATTTTAGTTTTTTCTAATTCTTTTAGCTAAGCTACGTTCTTATGAAATCTATTTAGGAAGAGGAGAATTTAACGGTCGGCGAATTCTTGGATTCTTGAATCCGAGGGGGGAAACATAATTCCAAGCTAACTTATTCATATATTGGTAAATTAATAATATAGGGACTTTTTAGTACCTTTACCCGGCCTCTCCAAACACCAAAATTCCCCACTATATATAAAGCTATTTTTTTTTAAAGTCCTTTTCGGCATCTGAGGCCATTTAGACTCCGTCCTTTTAATTAAATTAATTGGTAGCCAATGTAGTTTAAATAAATTTTTGTCGCTCAGGACTGGAAGCGAACCTCTGACCTTTGGTACGTGAAGCTAGATCTCTAGCTCTGCACCAAGGGACAGGGCCCACTATATATATTTTTTAAAGTCTTTCTGTATCTGAGACTATTTAGACTCCATCTTTATTTTTTTATATGCATTGGGACACTAAATCTTCTTTAGGCATATATATTTTCATTTGTTAAAAATTTTTTGTTTTATAATTTTTGAGAAAATAAATTGAGAAAGACGAAAGCTTTTTGATCTGAAATGGATTTTAGCAGTTTTTTTTTTTTTTTTTTTGTAAAGGGAAATAAATGGATTCAAATCCCATTAGATATTTTTCATTATTATTTTTTTTTTTACCCACCTACTCATTGACAGTAAATAACCTCATTTGGTGGAAAAACGTCGCTAACCATATGAAAAAACAAACACAAAAAATTGTTTTATTATATATGATATTTGATATGCATATTTAATGAACATATTTATTTTCTCCCTTTTTATTTGGGTGTAAATTTTCAAGCAAAAATTCAACT
>JAAAKE020029060.1:0-10026 GCA_010014785.2 Anisolabis maritima | reverse complement strand
CAGAATCTCGAGATCAAATTTTTAGACGATTACAATACTTGCCCTATACTATGAATTCGAGAAAGTAAACAACAGAGTAAAGTTCCCTCAAGATTTTTGTTAAGAATGTTTCTGAATACAGGCTTAAAAGTATTTTAAAATTACATTGACTTGATATGATTTTTTAAAATTAGTTATTAATTTTGGATTGCTATCCGGTTAATTTGAATAAATTTTTGTCATCGAAGCTGAGACTTCTCAAATGATAACCAACATATTTATCCACTATATCAGAGAGCGGGTATTTAAAAACTTTTTCAATTAATGTAAAGGAAGACATTTTCTTAATTTTTTTATATGGCATTTGGACATCATGTCCAAATTAGTTCTGATAGGGCCAATAGAAATTTAAAAACCAGTGGAAAATCATAAGGGAGTGAAACCTCGAAAAAACGTACGATTTCTTTCTGAGTATGCATTTAACTTCAGAAGGCGATTATTCGAGGGGATAAAGAAGTTTTTAATCCTGAGTTGAAGCAACGCAAGTTCAAATCCACCTCTTTGAAAAATTTCCAACTATATAAGTGATTACTCTTTTTTATTTCCTGGGGGAGGAAATAGGAACTCCCAGTATGATCCCATGAAAGTTATTCCTCTCTAATCACTATAAATAACTGAAGTGAATGAACCTCCTGAACACTGAACACTGTTATATAACGGATATTTTTGAGTAGCTAGGGTGTCCGGTATATAGAAGTTTCACTGTATTGGATGGAGATTTGGAAAAAGAAAAAATTTGAAATTTTTTTCTTTTATAAATTTTCTCCTTTTTATTCAGTTATTTTGCAAATTTTATTTTGTTTTTGCGCCTCATTTTCTTTTTACAAACTTATAATTACACACTTGGCTCAGTTGGACATTAAAAAAAACCCAAATATAGATGTCGTAAATTATAAATAAATATCGAGTTCTAAATTTAAAAAAAAATAAAATAAAATAAAGAAAATTAAGATTTTTCTGTTAATACCTACATTAGTGATACACACATATCTCACCTCTCAGTAACTATCTTAAACTCTTTTCTTACTTCCTGCAGAATGAATTGTTAGAGCAGATCATAATTTTTAAATTATTCTTCCTTGATGGGTGAAAAATAATTTCTTTGCCAAGGTAAATGCAATTAATCACTTTTTTTTTTTTTTTTTGGTAAAAAGAAAGAAAAAATGGTAATAAAAAAATAAGCCCGTTTTGAATCAAGTCTTTTTTTTTTTTAGAACGTATAGCTTTTGAAAGAAGAAAAAATCAAGAGAAGTATGTAATAATTAAATAAATTAATAAAAAATTTCGATTTATAGTCCTGTTTTTAGAGAGGCACGCTATCAAAAAAAGACAAGTCTGCCCGATGATAAGAAAAAAAAGTAAAAATGTCCGCTAATTCACATGTGAGCTAAAGTTTTTATTACAATTTAGTAATAATATATTAATAATATCGAAGCCCACTGGGCAGGCGTACTCTAATTTTATTATACTCCAAGGCAGTTGATGTTCCTGTCACAGGTGTGAACCATCTTCAGAGCAAAGCTGTAATTATATAATATATCTATAGCGAGCGAGAGAGAGAGAGAGAAGCAGCATCATAACATATTCATCAATCAAGACCAGCTAGAGATTGATCTCTCTGCCTATAGCTAATATGGACCATTAATAGAGATTGATAGTTATGGCCAAGTGAACTGATATTATTATCTTTTCCCGTTTTATAACTTAGAAGATCATTAATGGAAAATCGAAACGTTGTAATACTTATTATTTTGTAAATTAATTTAAATTCAAAAATATTTGCTTGAATTTGAAAGTTATTGAGAGAGGGGGTGTTTCCTTTTGATGAAAGACGAGTTTGTTTATAGAAGAATAAGAATTGTAGAATTTTATTTTTTTACTAACATGAATAGAATATTTTGTTTTTCTAAGGGAGGGATAGAAGAATCATTCTAAGAAACTGTATTTGCTTCCTGGAATGAACCTCAAGAAAAAAATTTTAAGATTCGAAGAAATAAAAGCTGTTTTTTTAGGTGCCACTCACTTTACTAGTTCACACGTCAGGTTGGGCGATACATTTAATTTGCCAATAAAATGAAGTGAGTGGCACCTGATAATGGATTAATATAGGGCGGATCCTATTTAGATTTGGGAGATCTAGGCCACTCAAATGGGCCCTTTGTGTCATTTACCCTATTACAGGGAGTGAGAATATCTCTCATTTCCCTCTCCATGAGGAGACTTCTGACAAAGTTGGAATAATTTTTTGCTGCAAGCTGGACTCGAACCCGAGTTGTTTTACAATTCTAGATCCGTAATCAGCAATTTATCCGTCTTAGCCACTGCCTTCTCGAGTGGTTATCTGACCATCTATTAATAAAAAAATTCAGATGTATATAAATTAAACAGCAAGGACTTAAAATTTATAACAATATAAAAGGTGTTCCAATAAGAGGTTTCATTTGAAATTATTGAAAAAATTATGTTTTCTTTTTGAAAAAGTGATTATATTTTAGTAAGAAGCATAGTTCAAACTATGCAATTTATAATTGAATACAACGTCAGCCAAATGTCCATCTCGGCTCTTCTTACAGATGACCGATCTTTTGAGGAAATTCTCTATATATTTTCGCATAAAGGTGGTTCAACTTCGCGAATAACAGCTCTAATGTCGCACTAGCTTCATTTTCGACTTTGACCCCGGCAGCCCAAAGATCACTCCAAACAGTGTCGTGAATCGAGAGGTTGTTCCACTATTTCTCTCAGAGCCCCAGATGTGACAATATTAGAGCTGTTGTCCACGATATTGAACCACAATTGTGCGAAAATGTCATGGAGAATTTCCTCAAAAGAATGACCATCGGTAAGAAGAACCGAGGAGGACATTTGGCTGACGTTGTATTCATTTATTAATCCCACTTTGGCTTAAAATTAAAATATGATCACTTTTTCAAAAAAAAAAAAAAAAAAAAAAATTAATTTTTTGGATGTATAGAAAAATTAATTATTCAATTCTGAGAATTTTATTCATTATCGATGAGCTGTTCTGATTCTAAAGTTTAGAAAAGAAATAATTTAAATTTTTAAGTATATTATTTAAAAAAATTTCAAAGGGAGATTTATCCACTTTGGCTTGTGATCGATTCAAATGTTTCTTCCTTTCAATTAAATATCATAATGATGTATTTATACTCAGTAAACATGAGTCTTGAATGTTTAAATAAATCAATATCTTCCATTTAAGTATAAAAAGGGCAAAAAAAAACTTGCAACATGCCAATCGTAATTTTGTGTTTTTTCTCAAAGGGCCTTAAGAAAACTGGGAATTTGTCATAAAAAAAGCTTCGGAAAAATACTTCTTTATTTAATTGGAATTTTTCTTCTTGTGTATTTATTTTCCTTTATAATATCAATTAATTATTGCCTTTTTAAGGCCTCTTTTAAAAGTTCCTTGGTAAGGTGGCAACCGAACTTCTTTGGAGAGTTTCGTACTGCTTTTTCAGAAACCGAACTCGAAAAGTACTTCTTTGCATTCTTTTCAACTCCCGACGATATTTTGCGAGTTAACTATTAAATTCACAACAAAAAAGATGACGGAATTAGAATATAATATTAAGTTGTTAAAATTATTTAAAAAAGAGCAATTTGGGCGGAGCTTAAGCCGAAGCCGGGAGGGACACTAACCCCATTTCCACTGCAAACCTAAATTTGTAAATTTATTCCTATATTTGATAATCTTCATGGAATTTTATATCAAACTTCTCGGTTATTAAATATAAATAAATTTAATTAATTTTAAATTCGTTATCAATCGTATAGGAAAAAAGAATTGCAACTAAGGAGGAAGATCCCTTCCCTGCATGCGCATTTCTTTTCTAATAATTCTAATTTTTCGGTTTGTCGAAATTCAATCTTTTTGCAGTAAAAATAGTCGGTCACCTTATCTTTGGATGTGTAAACAAAGAGTGAATTGACTAAATTAATTTTTTTTAATATATTATATATGCTTTCTTTCAAGAAAATCAATTCGATAATTTTACACAAGGGTCTCTTAGAGAAGTGTTAAAACAAAATTGTAAACATAATTACACACAGAAGCTGCAGTCCTTTCAAAAGATAAAATAAATAAGAAACAAAAAATGCAAATTAATTATAGATATTATTTTAAAAAAAGAATTAAAATTTTTATTTTAATTATGTTAAGGCTTGTAAAGTAGTATATTTACAAAAGATTTTTATATTAGTATAGTTTTAATTTCTAATATAAATTTTGTAAGCAAAACAATGAAATTATATAATATAAAAAATAACTCTTAAAAATGGTGAGTCTCTAAGATTTGTATTTTTTTTTTTTTTTTAGGTTATTATCTAATTAGCAAGAGAATAAAATATTCATGTGTGGGTTCGTGTGTGGGTCTATTCAACTTCCTGTATAATAAAAAGAGAAAAAAAATAAATAAATAAAAAGGCTTGCTTTACCTAAATTCTCTCTTGTATTAAAAGATAATTTTTGGCAATCACATTGAGGAAATCACGAATTATAAGAAATAAAAATATGATTTACTTCCTTGATTCTCTGTAATTTTTGTCCCATTTGTTGAGACAATAATTAAGCTAGGTCAATAATAAAAATGAATCGGTTAATTTAAAATTTTTTCTTCTTTAATTATAAATGTAAAATTTTAATTAAAATAATTTTCATAATTAATTATTAAAAAATTAATTAGATTATTATTTTTCTTTGAGTGCCATCGGCATAAGAAATAAAATATACGATCAGGGTAGAGTATGTTGAAGCGAGGGGGAAAAATAAGCTGAACTTAGTTCGGATAAATGGTATTCGCGAATTCACTTACACAGTGGGCAGCTATTGAGTGAAATAAAAATAAATAAATAAATCTATATTTTCTATTATATTTAAAACTTAAAATAAGAGTTGACTAGCTATTTGAATAGAACAATATCTAAAAAAAACCTACAATATGGAAATAGAATAATAATTGTTCCTCCTCTCGAGATCGAGAGGTAATAGGTAGTGACATTGTCAATATTGATAACCTCAAAAGCCAAGGGATGAGGATTCAGTTCCCAGAAAATTTATTCATAGTCATAATTGGTATTAATATAAATAAATACGTATGGATAATTTGTATTGTATATATATATTACATTATTAAAATTATTTAGAGTCTATATGGCCTCAGATGCTGAAAAGACCTAAAAATCGCTCTCGAAAAAAAAAGCAGTAATTAATATAAACATAAAATACCAAAACTAAAAGACAACAAAAAGACTTTCGATTAATTGTTACTGAGTTCCTTTAGAACGGGCCAAGTATGCTCACTTGTTAATTCTTAGGGAGAGCTCTGGGGCAATTAACTGAAAAATCTATTAGTAGATTGGTCATTTGGGATGACTACCTTCCAGCAACGAACTTCTGAACCCCGTGATGTGATATTATTTAAAATATGCACTAGAAAACTGGTAGAATACAAAACCAAAAGCTAAAATAAATAATAATAAAAAAAATATTAATAAGAGACAAGTGTAGTATGTAAGTTTAGATTAAATTTAGTTTTAAGAAATGAAAAATGAGATAATAATGTTGCCAGGTTTTTCCTGTACAAAAGCAATAAAATAATTGAATATATAATTGTATAAATACAAAAATTATAAAAACTAAAAAATAATTATTATATAATAATAAAAATATCATAATGATCATGTAGATAGACAAATACTTTGAGAGTCCTCACAGGGACATTAAGCTATGTAATATAAAATACTATATAAACATGTTTATAGATAGTAATATTGTAAAAATTTATTTTGCTGAATAAACATTAAAAAAAAAATAATAATAAACATATTAATAAGTGTGATATATAGATAGAAGATTTTATATTGTTTTTAAAGAGAAAATGAAAATATTCATATCATTGTTTCATTGTTCATATCCATGTTTGTTATGGTGTTCTTTGAATGCCCTATAATTTCTCCTAATTTTACTTTCTCTTACTTATATATGAAATATATAGTGAAAAAAAAATTCGATGTCGAAATTTTAACGGAAAAAGCTCCTCCTCTGGGTCTCGCAAAATGGTCCGTGTGTGTATTTGTGAACAAGATTTCTCAAAAACGAAAAAACGTATGGGGCTGAAATTTTATATTTAAGCTAGGGACCCTGGTCGCATGCACTTCGAACCTTTTTAAGAAAATCGGCAAAAGAGTACTAGTACTTTATTGATGTACTTCTTTAGTTTTTTTTTATTTTTTCAAAATTCGCTCAAACGATTTTGATTAAAATTCATATATCAATTATTAATACTTATTAGATGATCTGTGAAATGTAATAACCCTTATCCACCCCATTATTTAGGGCACACTTTACTGAAGTAGTCTTTTGCCGTTGTTACAGCTCTGTTTCTTATACTATCGATATCTAACGAAATCGATTAAATTGCTATATAACTGTCACTAAACGGCTACCTAGGGGGCTCGACGCACATCACTCATTTTTACTTATCTTAGAAGACTAATCTTAGAATAACTAATCAAGAAAGTTATGTTATATACTTTTATTCAGACCAGATTTTTATTTATTATTGCAAAACTCCACGACATTTTTTAACACCCAGTTTATAGAGTATATATATTTAATGTGATCAATTATTGTCTCAAGTTCCTTTTCTTCTAAAGAAAATAAAAAGATAGATTCGAGGTCGAAGATTAATTAATTTTAAAAATAAAAGGACTTCGCTTGATATTTTTTTTTTTTTGACAAACTGTACTTCGATTGCAAGCTAGCCGTTCTTTTCAACTTAATTAAATCAAGACGATGAGAAAAATTATAATTTTATTTATATGCAAGAGAAAAAAAAAACAGCTGTTGTCTGTTATTTAATAAAATACTCTTTATTAATTCTATCAGAAAAATAAAGAATTTTTAAATAGTTTTCAAGACTTATCATTTGAATCAGTAATTAATATTTAATGCCATGAACTTAGTTATAGTTTATTTAACATTTTTTGTATCTTTTGCAGATGGATAAAGTGACCATCTGACCCGCGGGAGTCGAACCCAGGATCTCCAGTTTATCCGGGACATTGGTGTGCTTCCTTTACACCAGAGCACCGGACACTCCACCACGTCAGCAAAACTCACTTCCCTAAGTATTTATCTAGATCTCATGATAAAGTTAGTCCCTTAAATAAAAATTTTGCACTTATCAGCCGCTATTTAAACCTCACTGAAAATAATAGGAACTGATATATATTAAATATAAATCGAGCAACATATAAAAAACAATTAATAACTTGAAGTTAAGTGGCACCACCAGATTTTTTAGGAATATTAACGGTGTTAGTCTGCACAACAATACAACAATACCTTCGACCAAGCATATTAATTAGAAGGACAAAAATTGCTTATTTCTTTTAATAAGAAGTAAATGTACATAGAGTATACTCGAAATTCCCGTGAAAAGACTAAAGTTAAAACAAAGGGATGTATAAATAAATATAATGATAAAAACTTCTTATTTTTCTTTTGTTTTTGTCAAAATAATAAATTCTCCTTTTCTTTCTTATTTATCCTGAATTATTATATATTTATTTGATTCTTTAATAAGATGAAAATCGCGAAGGATAAAGAAAAAGGGAGTTTAATTAGATTTATCGCAACATAACTAAAGGAGTGGTTTCTATTTTCAATCTTGATAAAATTTGCGCCCTTTTGCAAGTCGCAAAGCACTTTTGCTGAGTTCGCTAATTCAATCAGCCGGCTGGGATTTGCCAGTCTGATGGATTACATTCGCTAATTCGTATTGTTTAGATATTATCCCAATCTTTTTTCGTGGTATATAAGTATTACTAGTAGAACAAAAGAAATTGGGACTAAAAGAACAACAAAAACAACGTCATTTTTATTTTCACTTTAAATAACAGATTAAAAATATAAAATAATAAATATCGTTTATAATATCTAAATATTGTCTATTTTAAAAAATGTCACTGCAAAAATTTCCATTAAAAAATCTTTTTTTTTTTTTAGGAGATTCAGAGGATCCCTCATTTTGGAAGTATAATAGTTTGTCCTTCCCCTCCCAATATATAATTTAAATAAATCCCCCGCCCTTTTTTTTTTCTTTATAATTGTTGATCCCTAATCAAAATTAATGACTGTTGAAGGTTCTCAAACCAAGTAAAAAAAAAAATCCACGAGTTAAATAAGAAGGTTGCCTTTTATATTTCGGAATTGCGCTAAACTAGTGCTGCTGACGCTTCTATCGTAAAGTTTGACATTTGTGATGGTATACATACTCAGAACGTATTGACATAAGAGCGCTATTTGTGTAGTTTATACTAACTTGAAATCATCTTGGCTAAAAATGGAATTAAATCGTGAACATTTTCGAGCGATTATTTTTTACAATTTTAGACGTGGATTAATCCAATAACAGTGCATCGATGAACTTAATTCGAGTTTTGGGGATGAAGCACCTTCAAGGACTACTCTTTATCGATAGTTTGCCGACTTCAATCGTGGCCGTAGTTCGGTTAAGGACGAATTTCGTGAAGGTCGTCCAAAATCGGTTGTTGTTCCGAAAAACATTGATGCTCTGTGTGAACTGATACTGCAAGATCGTCATGTGACTTATCGTGAGATTGAGATATCCTTGGGCATTAAGGACCACCATATATTCAATATTGCATGAACATGTGGCCGTCAAAAGATTTGTCTTTGATCTCAAATCTCGAAATATAAAAGGCAACCCTTGTATATAACTGGCATTTGTTAAGCTAATCCGTTAATTGTATATAGAAAAAAAATATATCACACACCGGTAAAATTCTACAAGAATTATATCTATAGATCTGCTGTAGAAGATTATCTACCCATGAAATTGAATAGAGTGGTTGTTGTATTAACACATTAATTAACCTATTAATTATATAAAGTAAAATTCTAAACTTGCTGTGGAAAACCCATGAAAAAATCGCATGAAACTTAGTGTTTGATGACTTAAGCTGAATTATTAAACCCACCCCAGTAAAATAGTATGAACAAATTATATGAAAGACCATGATAATCGTTTAAATAAAGGTGAAGAATTATAATCCAAATTTAACTGTTTATAATTAAAAGGATCAGTGGAGGGGGGAGACTTCTTGTTATTATTATAATAATAATAATTATTATTATTATTAACACAAACATATTTTCTTGAGAAACTAATTCTATAGAAATAGTAAACTTCACCTAAAGGCTGGACTAACGACTTGAAGAAGTTTGTTGGAGAAAGCGTTTACTAACTGGCAACTTGTATACAATCGAATGTAATGGAAGCAACATTCAAAGATAAACAAATAATTATTTTAACTAAATATATATAATATAGTTAAATTAATTTGTGTTTACTATTTTAAGAAAAAAAAAATTATGAAGTAAAATAAATTAAGTGAATTGAATTAGCATAATTAAAAATAATAATATATTTTAATATAAAAATTTTTTTAGGCAAAAAATATTATAGTACTATATTAATATTATTAATGGATTAGCTTAATATATCAAGAAAAAAATCGAATTTTTATTTTATTATAACTTATTTCCAATTGTTAGAAAATTTCAATGGATATTTCGGCCGCATCCGCAGTGAGATTTACTTGTTAAAAAATTTTATATCTTTAGTCGGACAAGTTTATATTTTTATAACGTTTTCCAAAAATGAAATTTCTTGGCGATCCAATACTCCATTTAGATAAATTTCATTTTAAATAATAAAAAAAATATCTAAACAGATCAGATTTTAAAAAAATAATATTAAAAATATTTAGGAAATTAAAATAAAAAATACCATGAGTTTCAAAAGTCATGTCCATCTCTACCTTTTCCATATCTGTTTATTATTGGTTTCAAGGAATGAGAAAATACATGGATATTTTACTCTTGATGACGGGAGGTGAAAGACTGGCATATAATGAAGAACAAAAAATGTGAGCTTA
>JAAAKE020029049.1:0-10028 GCA_010014785.2 Anisolabis maritima | reverse complement strand
AAAAAAAAGAGCTAAATATTCATATTTAAATAAATTATTTTATGATTAAAGGATAGAAAATTAATATATGCTCTCTCCCATGTTTCCGGATTAGTTATTAGGATTTTCGGCAGTCTCGCAGGGAAGCAAACATCAGGTTTTTACTAAAAGGCCAAAATGACTTTTTTTTTGAAAATATTTAATTTATTTAATAAACTTTAATACATTAAAGCAGTAGTTCCTAACCTTTGGTACAAAATAAAAAATAAAAAATGTAAAAAAATTTTAGTTACATTTATGAAATCTTATATAAAATTTACTGGATGATAAATAGGTTGAGAACCACTGCTTTAAAGGAATCCGAATGAGAGTATTTTCTGCCTAATATATTTTACCTCATTTTGCCTCAGATACCGAAAAAGTTAAAAAAAAAACTTGTTTTATCTGAATTTTTAGCAGTACCGGGATTTTTATGTTGAAATTTAAATTTTATTAAAATTAAGTACAATATTTCATTTTCCTTCTAATAAATATATAAAATAGACATTAAATTGCATATTGAAATTGTTATTTTGTTATCATATATATAGATTAAGAACATAAACACTTTCAATTTCTCCTTTGATCGACACCTGGTGGCATTTGCCTCCAATCACCCCTCTTTATTGTGCCCAATGTTTTTTTCTTTTTGGAAATCGAAATCACAACATTTAACTAACATTTTAATATCTTCGGGGATTATGAAAAATATTTGAACAAACAGTTAAAAATTATCTAAAAAAGAAAATATAATTATAATAGGGTTCTGAACGATAGGGATGTGATAGGCAGTATATTCCTCAACAGCAATTCAAATTGTCCTTACCAAAAAAAAATTTCGCAGACACTCATCACCCAGTTTTTCCTTTAGGCTAGTCTAACAATTATATGATTTTCTTTTGGGTGGGAGTGGGGTGTGGGAGACCGTCAAAAATGACAAAATTTTGTTCTTTTTTGTTTAAATACACATCCTATTGCACTCTTGGATCAAATACACTATACATTGTGTCCTGAGATTTTTGCTAAATTCTATAATTTTAATGTATGTAATTTTTAAAAAATAGACATCTTGTGCAACTACCTCAACCTCCTTTCGGTAGTGACTGATAATAAAATAGGCAAACAAAACAATAGTCTTGAGCTATAATATTCAGGGCCCAACGATGAGCTTTTAAATATATTTTCTTATTTTTTTATAAACTTATATTTATTATTTCCTAATCAAACAACAAAATAAGGCCCGAGCAAATTTTTAACTTTGCATTGCTCTTCAGTTATGTTCTTGCCTTAACCTAAATATTGTTACTCATAATTCTATATTTAAAAAATTTTTATATTTTAATATTATATTAATTAAAGAGTTTGTCTTGTCTCCAAAATATCCAATTTTTTTTTAGATATGCATTTCAATATGAAATGTTTAGTTTTTTTTTGATCGGCTAAATTTTGAACCATTTTTCCACGCTAATTTATTAAGATCAAATAATTTATTATAATTCAAACAATTGATCTTTTCTGATTAATTATTTATTAATATTATTTTACAAAAGAAAATTTTCTCTTTTCACATAGTTTCATCTTTCTCTATGAAATTTTTCAAGTGGTTCGGAAGTTGTCTTAGCCAGTTACTCAAGAAATGCCGGCTTGCTCATCATTAGTATCTCTTACTTGTCTTCTTTGACTTTTGTATGTAATGGACTCTTCATGTAATCTGTGATGGGGCTTGACTACTATCAAGCAAAAATTGATCTCTTTGATCAACTATTCAGCATTTCTTGCACAACTAGTTAAGAAACTTTGTCTTCTTCATCCTCCAACAACTGCAATAAAAAACTTCCTAACTTTGGCAAAAATTTATGAAAAAAAAAATGAAAGTGCGGAAAGAGATTCTTTTATAAAATAATATAATAAAAAATTAAAAATTAAATTAGGTTTAAAGGAAATTATTATTAAAGGAGGTAAAATATTCGGAAAATAAATTAATTAGAACAAAGATAAACAAAAATTAAAATTTTTTTACCTGATTCAACTTTTATTCTAAAACAATTTTTACAATTTTTAGGAATATATATTCATTTTTTTTATACATATATATTATTTTTAAAATGTTATTTTATATTTTCGTAAATTCAATAATTTAAGTTTATTTCTACATACCTAAATAAAAAGTAAATTTTTAATAATTAAGAATCAAGATCAGGGATGCATTACTTACATCTTTTTACATAGTTTTTGGAAGGTAAAAGTAATATTTTTTTATTTAAGCCATTTACTATGAATGCCAACATAAATTCTATTGCGAAGAAATTTTATTACCTTTTTTTATATTTGACGTATAGTTATGAAACAAGTATTAATTTAAATAAAAAATTTTTTATTTAAAACATTCTTTAAAAACAAAAATTTTACTTTTCATTTCTATTGTGCTTTCCAGTACCGCACTTAGGTCGATAATCGATTGCGTATCATTCTAATCTTTGTAAATATTTATAATAAAATATATAATATATTTATTATAATATACTAGTTAAGTACAAAATTAAATATTTTCTGATAGATATATAAATTTTTTTGTCGCAAGGAAAATACATCTATTGACTCTGGAATCGATCTTAAACTGACATTTGCACCAACGAATGTTTCCAGATTCATTTCCAAGATATTTATATATTTCCATGTTAAAGAAAATATAATTAATTATTTCCTTTACAAAACTTCACTCTAGAAAACAATAAACAATATTAGCGTACGCCCCTTCCTAATAATTCCCATCTTTAATGTAAATTCACCTATTTAAGCAGTCTTTATTGTCTTAATGTTTCAAAAGTCCCGGATAAAAAATAATAGGACAAAAATATTGTTATAATTAAATAGAAAAAATATTAAATTAAAAAAATTAAGTTTTGAAAGCTTTTATATTGATTAGGGCGATTTGAGTCATTATTAAAAATAAAAAATTACCAATTCAATTTGTTTTATTTGTTGTACCCGGACTAAGTAAGACCTTTCATTATTTAGTAATAAATATAAAGCCTTTTTTCAAACAAAAAAAAAAATTTTATTTCAATAATGTATAAATTTTAGTCTTGTTTTCGACTAGAAATAGATATTTGATTTTTGATGTTCCTAATTAAATGGATTTAAATTTTTTGTAATTTAAGGCTTTGACAAAAAATATTTTTTTTTTTTAAACAAAACAATTTTGCACTTACCCATTTCTTCTGTTTTCTAATCCTATTGTCATTTTCCATCTTTATTTAAAAATATTCAATTTGGCCTACTTTATCAAATTTAAAATTTTACAAATACCTCCTGAGAAATTAAAATAGACAAAAAATATAGTTTCTTTTTAATACCTTTAATTAATACAAATGATTATTTTATCAAAGGAAAATAATATTTTTTCATTTATTATTTTGTAAGTGACCATTTTGAAATAATATAAAAAAAAAAATGAAATAAAGATTCTGGACAAAAACGACCATCTCTAAAACAGAAAAACTTACTATGCCATTACCTTCTAGTGATATTTTATATCAATTGTAGCGATGCTTTTTCTAGACAAATAATAAGCCTATTTGAGGACTTATTATAATGTCATTTTATATTTTTTTTTTTGTAACTTTTTTTATTGGTTTCTTCTGAAAGTTGATCAAGTGCCTGTAAATTTATAGTATAGCGCTAATGCCTTAGAAAAGCAATACCTATTATAAGATAAAATAGTTTAAGATTATAAAGGAATTGAAAACAATCTAGAATGTTTTTAATGGATAACTTTATTATATTTTTAAATCTATAATTTTTCTGGGGGGGGGGAGGAGGAGGGGTTGATTTACATAAAATTACTTTTAATTATTTTTTGAGTGAAATAAAATTTAAAAAGTGAGGAAATGGACTTTCTAACATCATATAGCAATTTCTTGGATTATACATCCCTGATCCAGACAAGTAGATTAATTTACAATTTTTATGAGGAGAAAAGATGAAATTTTTTTTTAGTTGGTGAATTTTTCAGAGAAACTATACAATTTGTTTATGGAAGGATTATTTTTTTTACTGTCTGGTTTAATAATTTTTTGGGGAAGGGGGAAGGGTAGAGAGAATGTGACTAGTGCGGACTGCGACGACGTCGACCGGGGCCACCGGCGTAGTTGGCCGCTGCCAACCCCATCAGGTGTTTGGCGGCCTGTGAGCCGCTGAAGCCACGGCTCATACCCAGGTCCAAGCCTCGTTTTGCACTGAAAAAAAAAACACAGAAACACATGGTGAAAGTGGACACCATACACACACGCACTTACACATATACTTTAACGGGATAGATAGGTAGATGGACCCGCCCTGTATAAAAAGAAACCGACGACGAAACGACCCACCTCAACTAGCATACACTTTGCAATCAATTAACCACCACCACTACTCGAATAAATAAGAGAAAATAACTATTACACAATCATTAAAAAGAAGAAAAAAATTAAGGAGGGGCAAATTTAAACTTAAAGCCACTAAGTGTAGTTTACAATGGAAAAGGAGAAAAGAGTATTATCTATAGCGAGGGCGAATTTTTATATAATTCACGTAGGAATGAAAGAAAACACACAGATCTATTCAACTAAAATTGCTTTCTTGCATATTCCGTAGAAAATGAAAGTGAAGTTAAATCATCAACAAATTCTAGATGTTCAAAACTTTCGATTTTTCGTGTTTCTTGACCGATTTTTTCTAATAAAAAATACCATCACTTAATTTACTCTCTATTAAATTAGCTATAATTATGATTTTTTTTGGAAAATATATAAAAAAAATGACAACATATCTCACTTCAAACAGGGGCGGTTTAAGGAATCACAGAGATGGCAATCCGCGCATGGCCCCGTCACAAAAAGTTTTAAAAACCCTTAAATAAATTAGTAATTTCGATTAACCCAACATTTCTGTCATTTCCTCGAAATATAATATGCATAATTTAAATATGAAAATTAAGTTTTTTCCTTTTTAAGAGATCTACAACACAGATAGGTAGACGGAACTTTTTATCATACTTGAAATCATTCAAATATTTTTAACCATTTAGCATTTTTCCAGGTCGGTAATGATAAATTCACCTTAGTAATAATACACCTTAAATTCTCATTAAGTTTTCTTTTTTGTGAAGTCTAATCATGTTTAAGATAAACTCTTATCCTAGACAAGACTCACCTCGACTATTAGTGATATATCCTACAATATCTAAATATTTCCTTATACAATATATTCTTTCAAGAAACTATTTAGGCTATATAAAAAATAAATAATTCTAATAAAAATTATCAAAATTTAATTAATAATGTAAATTTTCAAGACGCTCACCTACAAAAAGTCACCGGAGTATAAGTTCAATGCCATAATTACATATTTTCATCTCAAAAATTTTTTTCTTAAATTGAGACAAATAAAGAGTATTGATATTTTATAGATTAAAAAATATCTTTATTCCAATAATTGTCAGCTCAATATTAATTAAAAATTAATACAAAACTAATTTTAAGGAAATTTCAAGTCAAATTTATAATTTACTTAAAATATAAAAGAGGTTCATGAAATTTAATTATTGAAAGAGAAAAAATTTAAGCGTTTCCCTAATGTAATGAAATTTATTTAAATATGATTAAAAACACAATAAGCATTTCTTCTTTCGAATCCTTCTAATTAAATTGAATAAAGGTTTTTTAGCCATGAGAGAAGGATTATATAATAAAGTTAAAAAAAATGGATGCTTGCTTCTCTTTTGGGGTCACATTCTTCAGAAATGATCATTAATTTGATATTTTACGATTTTTAAGGAGGAATATTTCAAACTAGGGCTCGTCTTCGACAATAATTCCGACCCCTAATCTAAATGAATTAGAGCCTTAAACCTTCTAAAAGAAAATTTTGTTTTAACAAGAGATCACAATGCCAAAAAATTTTTCTAATAAAAGGCCAAATGGTTCTAAAAAAATTGGTGACCCAAAATTTCGCAGCTGTCATATTAGAAGCATTTTATTAATAAAACAATTTTATATGCTCTTAAAAACGAGATTATTTATTTTATCCCCTGGCCGAGATGTTATAGGTGTCAAAATTCTTCACTTGAAGTAGACATGACTGTTGTTGGATCAGTACATGTGTTGACATTGTCAACATTTAAACGCATAGCGTCAACTTTTTTCGTAAGTACTTAGTGACTTTTTTTGATTGAATAAGTTTTACTAATATTTAAAAGAATTATTAAAAGTTATATGGCCTTAGATGCTGAAAAGAAATAATACATTTAATAAATAAGTCGGAAAATAAAATATTGGGACGATCTTAAGATGCACAGTCTAAACTTTAGAAATAAACTAAGTTCAGTGATGAACTTCCTGTGTAGTTTCGTTCTTAAAAAATTTAATTCTAAAGACTTCATTTTGTCATACAAGAGATATTAAAGTATATATATATATATCTTTCTTCATTTGAGCAACCAACAAAAACTAGTATTCAAAAACGGTGCAACCAGAACTGTAATTAGGCCAAGTCAAAAAAGGAGGCTTTGCCACAGGCGTCTTTTTAAATCTCTACCTTTTGTAATATAAAATTCTTTGCAAATATTAGAATTAATTCTTTTATTAAATTAATATTAATTTCTATTTCATTCTAAATATTCCCGTCGACGAGTTTTCCACTAGCGAGCGCCATTAAGATATTTATGTATCTTCTCATTAGTGGGAGCTATTTAAAAAATTCTTCAATTATTTTAAGCTACTAATAGTAGATGTGACAAAAATAGAAATTATTAAATTAAAGAGGTTATTAAATAGTCCTTTTCAATATCTTTGTTTTTATATTACTAGACAAAAAAAAATCCCTCCTTTCGTTGCACCTCATTCTTGTATTAGGCCATAAACTGGCAGTCCCTCCTTCTGTTTCGCCTGAGGTAAGTTAACCACACCGATTAATAACATCTGGTTGATCATTTTTACCATTATTTTATACAAAAATTTGACAGAAATACAAATATTATTTTTTTTCTCTAATATAGTCAATTAGAAATCTAACATAGTCAACCAAGATTCATTTGGAGGAGTTCGGACCAAACTTTTATCATTATCAAAAGTCTAATATGGCTCAAGATGCCAAAGAGAGTTAAAAAAAACCCTCTCAGCCAGGGGTGGGATAACTTTTATACTTCTTTTTTTTAATTGTCAGCATGTGAGGTCATTTAGACTCCGTTCTTATTTATTTATATTATTATAATTGGTAGCTAATGTAATATTATATAAATAAATTTTTATCGTTTACGGGAAGCGAACCACTGACCTTTGATACATGAGGCGAGATCTCTACCTCTGCACCAAGGAACAGGTCTTAATAATTTACTTATCCACAATTAACAATTAAATTTTTTTTAATAATATAGCATTTCTTCTTTTTATAAATTATTTTTGGCCCCTTAGACCCTTTCGCTATCACACATATGTTAAATTTAATCCAAGTTTTTTTTTAAGTCTTTTTCAGCATCGGAGGCCATTTAGACTTATTTATTTATATTAATTGGAAGCCAATATAATATAAATAAAATTTTTACGCTCAGGACGGGGAAGCAAACCACTGACCTTTGGTACGTGAAGTCAGACCTTTAATCCAAGTTAAAATAAAATAAGATTAATCCCTTGAATATATTTTTTTGAGATCAGATTTGATATTCAATTGATTTAAATTTAGTATATCAGAAATTATTGATTTTTTTAAGGATCAAAATTCAAGCAGTTAAGTAAGAGATTAAGAAATATTACAAAAAAAAAAAAATGTTTATAAAATTTAATATTGAACAAAAAAGATATTTCAATAGAACCTGCTAGTCTCCTTCGATACTCCCCTTTTGTTATTGTGTATAATGAATTAAAAAAAAAAAGTCTAGTCATTCTAAATATCTCACTAGTATTGCCAATACTATCAAACGTATATATTTGCAAAATTGATAAAAACTTATGATAATTATATTATATCACTAGGTGAAATAATTCTAGTTGTTTTAAATATACTATTCAATAATGACTTTAAAACACATTAGTCCTGTATAAATTGGAATGGGCTCAGATGCCAAAGACTTAAAAAAAAATCACCTAATTTCTTATTCACGAAGTGAAATTTTTTTTTTGTTTTTGGGGGTTGAACCTCCTTTTAATAAACTGGCTCACTGACAATATTCAAACAAACGTATTTTTTATTTGTTTATAAAAACAAATTCATCATCCTTTGGAATTTTATCTAACATGTAAGGATATTTTTACTATCTTAGATTGATAAGAATTATAATTTATTGCCCTGGCTACTACTGCTGGTTCTCTCTGTGACCAAAGCCGAATTTTAATCTCATTTAACGTTTTAAGATTAATGTTTTATATATAGGCACGACCTAAGGCTCATTTATTTTATAACATTTTTAAGCCCCTTAAAAACAAAGAAAAACAAAATAATGATTTAAGCCAACTTTTACCTTGATAATTATCTTAATTAAATCTACTCAATGTATTCCTTAAATTAAATCAGCAAATTTTCAACATACACTTTTATTAAAAGCATTTATTATCAAAAATATATTTTGGAATGTTAATATTGATTTAACTTAGCGTTATTTCTAATATGAACAAATTTAGTTTACATTTATTTATTGTTTTTCTTTTAATTTTACTCAATTTAAAACCACGGTTAACATGATTCCGATTTTTTTTAAGTCTTTCGGCATCTGAGGCCATTTAGATTCCGTCATTTATTTAAATTAATAGGTATAATTTAAATAAATTTTTGTCTCTCAGGACGAGAAGCAAACCACGGAACGGATGGTACGTGAAGCCAGCCCTCTAGCTCTGCACCACGGGACAGGGAGATGATTCCTTAGCTTTTCATGTTTACACGGCATGTTAAATGCATCCTTTCTTTTTTACCACGAAATTTGATTTAACACGGTCCAAGCAATTGGAAAATTTAAATACCCTGAGGCAATTGCACTTTATATGGCATTTATTCAAATAACACGATTTCACTTTGCACGGCTTACTATTAACCATGTTTACCGGGGTTTTGCTGTATATCAATATTTATTATAATTGCACTCGAACTGACTCTTCAAATATACGTACATGAAATAAAGCATTAATATAATATAAATTAATAACCCAAAATTTATTATATTTAAGAAAAAAAAATTTACATTAGAATTTATTTAAAAAAATTATTTTTTGATTAAATAAACGAGCCGGGAAGGAAAGAAACCTTGCAAATAGTAAAAAATTATAAAAATCATATAATCTTGAAAAGTTTTCCCAATTGTTAATATAATTAGTTTAAATATATTGTTTGTGGTTGATTGAACTATTTTGAAAAAATTTGTCACTATTGCATTACGAAAAACTATACAATTTTTTTTAACTTTACTTTAAGGTACTTAAAAACCTTTATATCTATAAGAAACTAAAATTGGAAAAATTTGACACGATTGCATTACATCCACTTATTAAAAGAGTAATCAAAAACATTATTTTTTATCTTAGGGAACTTTAAAATCTTTAATTCTGGCGAAAACTAAATTTAGAAAAATTTGTCACGATTTCATTACGTCCATTTAATAAAAGAGTAATAATAAAGAATCTTTAATTTTTCTGAAAACTAAATAAGGAAAAATTTATCGAGATTGCATTATTTCCTTTATTTTAGTCCATTCATTCCTTTAATATGTATTTAATTATTATATAAATAATAATAATAATAAATATAATTTAAAAAATAAATAGATTTTCATTAGTGATTTTTTATCTGTTTACTCGATGCTAGGATATATTTTTATTTTTCCAAAGAAAGGCAATTGTTATTCTCATTCATTTTGCCTTTCAGTTTTAGTTGAGACTCGAAGCCCGAAGGCTCATCTCTAAAGGCGTATTTATTTCTTTTCCTTTTTTTTTTTTTTTTTTTGTTATTTTTTTAAATCAATGAATATTTTAAATTGATAATCT
>JAAAKE020029038.1:0-10029 GCA_010014785.2 Anisolabis maritima | reverse complement strand
TGATGCGGCCCAGCCTTACCCAGACTCTGCCTCCAGCGGCCCCCAGGTCAATTGAGTTTGAGACCCCTGCTCTAAAGCGTGAAAAATTTATTTAATACCAAGTTGTAATATGCCAAAAATATATAAATATTTAAGTAAGAAAATTTTTTTTTTTGTTAAGAAATGTAATTTTGTATTAACTTTCTCTTACCTATTTTTTAAATATATAGTGAGAAAATATTGTGATCACAAAAAAAAAATCAATATCGAGATTTTACCGGAAATACACGATTTTGAGGTCTAAAAAAATGGGTGTGAATAAGGTTTCTCAAAAACGAAATAACGTTTTTTAACCAGGCTGAAATTTTTTTGTACTAAAGTATTCTTCTTTTAATAATTGATTAATATTAAAAAAGTCAATTTTAGAGGTTTCATTATATTTTTAATTTTCATCAGTACTCTGAACTTGTATTTTATAAAAATATTTTTTATTATAATTAGACACATTTGAGATAAGTCCGGTTATTTTAATTTTTTCATTCTTTTCACTATACTTTATTACCATTCTTGCTTACTGTATAATTTTTATTAATTAATAACTGCATTATTACATTTTATTATCCTGAAGGGAGGGCTCTTGGTGTATAAACAAGACTCTTGTCTATACAGGCGAGAGGGAGTTATTAATTAATGAAATATTAAAGATTTTCTCTTAGTAATAATTTATTATCTAATAAGCCTTGCACGACTCTTCTCTCAGCCTAATCATCAAACTCTCTCAATAATACATACATTTCTTATAAAAACCAATTTATCATGTTATTTTTATTATGGTAAAACTCAATATTTATAAATAATTAAAATAAATAGTTTCATCATTTAAGATAAGAGGTTTTTTTTAATTAAAAATCACTAATATTATAAAAAAAACTTTTAGGAAATTACTTCAAAACAGTAAGATTAAAAATGAAAAAAAATTCTTAAAACAGGAGAATTTTCACACGTCCTTATTCTTTTCCATTTCCTGTTGATTTTAAAATTAAACTTTAGTAGTGGGAGCCTAAAAGTTTTCTTAAAAATATTTCAAATTCTGTCCATTTTAAGGAGACATGTATTTCCGTTGAAATTTTTTGTTATCGCAATACTTTCTCATTATATTACATATAGAGGTAAGAGAAATAATAAGAATATAAAGTATATAATAAGAATGGTAGAGTTTCCCATTTGCCCTCTTTTTTTTTCAAAGGGCTTTGAATTTTTTTTTAGATTCTGTCCTAATAGAGATCCATACAATTTCCCTTTATAATTCATGTTTTTATATTAAAATTTTAAATTTATAATTTACACGCTAACACATTATGCAACTTTATGATGCATATAAATTTATATTCAGTGCTACAATAGCATCTCTTTAGTTTATTTATATTATAATATAAAAAACACTTTTTAATTTATTTTTAAAATAAATGGAATTTTAATCAAAAGAAATATTAAATATCGGAAGGAGTGAGGGAGAATGGTTTGATATTATGGTTAAGATGGTTTGAGATCTGATTCATTTATCATTGAATATAAATATATTAAATTCGAATGATAATAGCAGCCAATAGGAATCACAATTTCCTTTAGAAATCGTATATTGATTCATCGACATGGACATTTTGATATTAAATCTTGATAGAATCATTTATTATTAGATTAAAGAAAATGAAAAAGAAAAAGAAATGCAAAACAGAGCAGAGAAATTTCTTAATAAACAGTCAAATGAATATTAAATGACATTTATATACGCCTCCCCTTAGTTTATGATACAAGGAAATATAAAACTAGATAAATTGCATATTGAATATAAATAAGGTAAAGACTCCCCTGGAGAGCTTTTTTGGTAAAAGAACCCATTTAAATTAATTGGTTGACAATATCATTTTTTAATAATGAATTTTTATAGTTCAAGGATAAGTATTAAAGGTAATATTTTTTTTATTTAAAACCACTGAATTTCAAAAAACAAATTTTTTTTAAGGAATTATTTCAAAACTAAGATTAAAAATAAAAAAAAGAAAAACATTCCTAAACAGTTAAAAAATAATGTATTTTACAAGTTCTTATTCTTTTCCATTTACCATCATCTCTTTAAAATTAAACTTTAGTAGAGTGAGCCTTTCAAATTTTCAAATTTTTTTAAATATAATAAGAATAAAGTAATAAATTAATAAAAAAATTTCTCATAAGTTGATGAATTTTACTCTATTGTTAGTCAAAAACAGTAAAAAAATATTGTTTTCCAAAAGAAGAAGAATTGGCTTTTCTAATATATGTATGTACTTGAACTATGATAGATTCATGATGATTGTTATAAAAATTTTATCAGCGTTTTTCATCCTATGAAGTGTGAGGTGTAATATGACCAAAAGAGGAAGAGAACCATTGACATTTGGAATGAGATTCCTTACAGGAATAAATTAAATTATTAACTGCGCAGCTACCCTCAAACAAATTTTATTCTATTATATATCAACAAATTTTCTTATTTATTAATATATATTACTAAGTCCGCAGCTCTCTTTTGGACCTCTAGACCTCATTTACTCCTTTACTTTTTTCAGATGCCCTATATTTTATAACATCTTCAATATTTATACAGTAGTTCATAAAATAAAAAAATTTCGAAGTCAACGGAAAATTAATTAAATTCCCGTGGAGGACAAAAGGACATTTCGCTATTAATATATAGTTAGATTTAGCTAAAGCTAATATTTTTTAAAAGCACAAAGTAAAATATAAAAAACTCCTAAAATAGGAATTTTAGTAACATCCCATCAGGGGTCTAATTGTGCGTTGATTTTCTCTCTCTATATATATATTTAAGATACATATTAAAATAATAATATTTTAAATAAAATACTGGTAATTAATTATTCTATTTTTTAATGCCATGTGGACTCCATACATATTTATTTAAATTCGAGCTGGTATCAATTTGTTTCCAAGATGCGCCCCTGGTTGGCCTAGTATCCTTGGCCTATTTCCATTTTTACCTATCCCTATTAAGATACTTTTTCGAGAATGAAATATTTATATCAAAATAGAGTTAATTGATGAACAAGTAGCTTCTTTTAATTGAAATTAATAATTCGTAACATTTTGAAGTAGTTTGATTGATCCAAAAAATGTGGTTGTCTCTCTATTGCCCCTAAGCCAATCCGGCCCGAGGACAAAAAAGTTTGGAGACTCCTGAATTAGATAATACTGTTATTTTCTTATTTATTCTAAGAAGCCCTGAGTTTGTTGGAGGGATATTTTAAGAATGATTGAGAACTTAATCTTATTTGAGAAAACAAGCCCTTGGATAATGCTTTTCACTACGCAATGGTCTGTGAAAGTTGAAATTAATAAGAGATGAAATTAATTATTCTAAAAAAATATTCAAAATCAACTTAACCAAAAAAGAAAATACAGAATGTATTATTCATTGTTCTGGTTCAGAGCAAAAATAAAGGATTTTTTCAAATTATTTAAATAGAGACCGAAAAGTAAAATTGGTTTTGATTCGAGCCCTGCTAAAAATAAAGAATTTATTTTTAATTTTTGTTTTTTCGCCAATATATCAAGATTGTTATTTTTTATCTTCATCTATTAGGACCCAAAAAAATATATGTGTATAATTTATTTGAGCTTATATCTCGGAAATCTTTGAACCAAAACGGTCGAAACGTTGAATGATTATTATACTAGTAAACGGAATGAATATTTGAGAGCAGGTTCTCTAAAACCTGATTAAATTGCCCCCTGTACATATAACCAATTAGATAACCGCTAAGATGTATTAATGATTTTCCACCTCAAATAGTGTGGAACCCTCAATTTAAAGGCTCCTCCCGCAACTCCCTGGCCTGTCCTCTTTCGGAAAACAAACCAAATGCGAATCATATGAAATTCTCATTTATGAAAGAAAATAAATTCAAAGTTGAACATTGAAAGGCACTCTAGGGGGCCAGAAGCAAAAAATCTGGTGTGACAGAACATCACTCAGCTTTCCTTACCTAAAGTAAAAGAAAGTTATGAGTTCAGTCACACTAGATTTTTTTGTGATTAATTGTGAAAGAGAGAAATGAAAAAAAAAAATTCTTATTTTTATGCAGCTTAAAACACGATTAAAAGATTTTCTAAAACAAAGTTCGTAAAAGGATGCTTTATAGATTGTGACTCTCTTTTAATAGGTATTATCATAAATAAATGAACAACTTGAGGCAACTTTTCATTGACTGAGAGAAGGAAGTTAAATTCTGTTAACATAAGTTACAAACACAACAGGCATTTGTTAATGGGCCTACTTGAAAATTTCATAAACTAGTCGAGAGTTTAAATAAACTTCATTCTATTTGATTAGATTCCTGCCTAGAAATCTAAACTGCCCCGTCAGCAAGGGCAAAAAAAAAAATTTTCTACATTATTAAAAGTGAAAATTCAAATTATCTTTTATTCATTAAAAAAAGATTAAACAAATCCAATTTACTTTCGTTTGTTTGTTTGCGTGTATTTATTTTATGGCAAACAAACAAACAGAAGCAATTTTATTTTACTTACTTTTCATCTCCATTACAAAAAAATTTCAAATCATCATATATTAATATTTAAATTTTACATTATACTTTAAAAAAAAAATGGGATGCTAACAAATTATTAATTTAATTAGACTCCCGTTCTCTGGAAAATAGTATTATTTTAAGACATGTAAAAATCTGGTGTGACGGCCGCACATCACACAACTTTCTCTTAACTAAGGTAAGGAAATTTGAGTTATATGCTAACAAACTGGATTTTTGCCTCTATTATAATAAAGAGCTTTCAAAGCTATGGCCTTTGCAAATAGACATGACATTCGTAAAAAAAAGACTACACCAAACACTCTAGTCAGTCCTAGCGCAATCGATTCCTCGCACTCGAAATAAATACACCAAATTTCTTCAAAATCGTTTGATGGCTTATCTTTAGGTCTTATGTCCAATTGCAAAGGTCATAGCTTTGAAAGGTCTCTCTATTAGTGAGTCTTCTTGTTCATTAAAAAAAATCCGAGTGACGCTCAGCCTCCAGGTACTATATATTATTTATAATCAAAGGAATACTCAAAAGATTCGTTATATTCATTTCATATTTAACGAAAATGGAAATTCAAATATATTCGTACGGTTGAAATATATATATATATATTATAATAATAATAAAGAGGAATCGTTCAAGGACAGAGGGTTGATGATAACACGGCCTTTTTAAATAATACAATATGATTTATTTTCAACTGATTTGTGTTGACACCTGACATGAAGTTATTTTGTCGGCTTTTATTTTTGACGAGCCCGATTGTGTCCGACTTTGGACATGTAGCCTGTTCTCCTCAAATTCCATAAATGTCCTAATGGATTGCCTGATTAGTGGACATGACCATCTTGCCCCCCAAAGAGAAACCAAACTCGGGTCTGATCACAGGGGGGGAGTCGTGTGATTTATTGTGCCTAACGAGCGGTCTGGGGACATTAATTGGCCATCCTCCCTATGAGGCATTTGCGCTCATAAGACGAAAGATAAAGGTATTTTGAGTAGCAGACATCTAGAAGGAAATTCGTTAATCATTCTCTCATTCAACTTTCACGGGAATAAATAGAATGGATAAAGATATCAACAAGAAAGCCAAGATTAGCATGCTTTTTAAATAATACAAAATGATTTATTTTCAACTGATTAGCTTCTCTTTGCTGAGAAAATTTCAATCACGATAATAAATTCTAATTTTTTTTTTTTTCGGTTTGAAATAAAAAAAACCTGGGAATGCGGAAACTCAACGAACCTGAATCTACCCAGGACTACGGAATTGCTCGCTTCGTTCGCAAGAATTAATTTCAAAATAGTATGTTGGTATCCGAATCTAACTTAAGAATTGTGATATTTGGAAAAAATACAAAATTTCGGCGACCATTTGACCATAATGCTATTGACTAATTTAAAAAATTTTTTTTAGATTTATTCGTCATTTTTGATGCTTTATCCGAATTCGAAATCTAAATTTTGAAATTGTGACAAAGAGCAAAGAGAATACAATAATGAACTTAACAAGATGAAAATTAAAAGAAAATAAGATTATTAAAAATTAATGAAGTTCCCAGAAAATTAAAAAATAAAAACCTTATTTATGTTCTTCTTAATTACACGAATTTTCACTTTGATCAGTTTAAAATTTCTGCCAAGAAAAAAGATTAAAACGATAAAAATGGCTCTTTTGGAATCAAAAAATTCATTACCCTTCTTAGAAATAATAATTTACACTCGCATCTGTTCACAAATATGGTCTTCAAGATACCACAAGGGATGTAAGATAAATGCAGAGCAGTCAGAATACTAATGGGCTAAATGAATGTATATACAAATTAATATTGTAACCAAGTAATTTATTTATTCACAAGCTGACGTTTCGGCTTTGATCAGAACCGTGGATGTTAAAGATTTATTGTATAAATATGTACCAACCGTCGAGAAAATATATATACTAGTATGTGAATGTATATGGAATTAAGTAAAATGTGGAAATATGGAGGCTTGTCAAAATGTTGAATCTATATATATATAATCTTTAATTATTTATTATTTTGCCCCTACCCCTCATTTGACATGTTCGATTCTCGTCCTGAACAAACTTTAAGTGGTATTTATTATTTTCTTGAATTACCAGGAAAAGGCAAAAAAGAAAAGAAAGGCGAGCTAAACAATAGCATCACTTATCCTCTTACTTTCTCAAAGGTTAGTACATATTTATACAATGAATTTTGAACAATCAATACTGGTTGGAGACTTTAGTCGTCATGTGAATAAACAAATTATTAAAGAAATGTCTGTTACCTTTTTACCATAAGCGTGTTGTCAATTGAATGAGCTTGAAGTTATCTAAAATTTATCTATTCCGTATTAAGAAAATTTAAGTATGATATTGAAAATCAATTGTATATTTTCAATAAAATAAAAGGGAAAACATAAATAAATACAATTATTTGTCAAATTAATATAACTTAATTTATTCTTCATTCAATGAGGCGTTTAATGTATCATTCATTCCTTTGATTCTTTAATTATTTTTAACTCAAGCTATTCTTTAATTAATTTTCTTTCACTTTTGACAAACTCCGAAAATGATTTTCGAGAATTTTTCCTTTCAAGTTATAGATTATTTATTATACTATAATTTGAAATAGGAAATTCGAGTAAAAATAATTGTTTTCTCGAGCAAGCCATGTCAATAATCGTGGCACCCAAAAACGAGAGTAATTTTGGGGCGGATAAGATAACCCTTAATGTATCATCTAATAAAAAATTAATTTATGAATTTTAATCAAAATTGTTAGAGCGTATTTTGAAAAAAAAAAATCGAAATAAACTAAAAAAAGTACATCAGTAAAGAACTAGCACCACATTGGGGTAGCAAAGCTCGAGGTGCAGGCAACGAGAGTATCTAGCTAAAATAAGAAATTCCAGTTTTTTCTTTTTTGAGAAATCTTGTTTACAGAGACAGACCTTTTTTTTTTTAGATTCAGGGGCTCTAAAAACGTGTATTTGCGTTAAAATCTCGACATTGAATTTTTTTGTGATCACACTACCTTTTCACTATATATTTCATATATAGGTAAGAAAAAGTAAAAAATAAACTTTAAAAGGTAACGTCTAATTGCTATAAATAATAAATAGCTTAAATATGGCTGGATAATAGTATCCTAAATATATAAATAGTTTAAAGTCTAAATGACGTCAGAAAAGACAAGGGTAAATTTATAGGCCAAATTAGCCAGCACATGAAAGAAAATAAAAATTGGAACTCTCCTGTTTCCTTTAATGCTGATCTTGGAACAAATATTTCCAAATAATGTCGTCCTGCGATTTTTTATAGCTATAATAATAATAACATTAAAGGTTACTAAACAAATAAGAAAAAATAATTTTTTTTTGTTTTTATCAAATAAAAATGAAATTATTAAATGTATTTCCTTAAAACCCTGCAGGAATTATTTATCAATAAAGATAACAAAAAAAAATGGTGGCTTATCGGCGCCTATAACTTTAGTTAAAGGTTATTAGAAAGAGAAGCCAGTTGAGATAAACTCAAATATATTATCGTATCGATATATATATTTTACAAGGGGCGTTAATAGCGATACGTGAGTTGTGATTAATTAATCGAATTATCATGCGGTTTAAGGGGTGGGAGGGAGTTGTTTGGCCGCGTGTCATCCATGAACCAGGTCCGGATGTTGTTGTCTTGGAGTATAAACAACATCATCCATCTAACATTAAGTACGCTTAGCTTGGTGCATACAACGAAGTGATTTTACATTTATTGACCTTGCCACTTCAATACTATTGATGTTAGTTAGTGGTAGTAGTGGTGAGGCGGTAGTGGGGGTAAAAGGGGATAAATTTGCATACGAGACTAGAACAGATTTTACATTATTGAAGATACATTCAAAAAGAGCATTTGTCTATTTTGTACGAGTTGAGAGTTTAAATCTTAAAGCGGAACATACCTTTAAAAACATTCATATTAAGTATACAAATGAGAATAACTAAAAAAAATAATTAATTTAATCAAGTGAAATTGAGGTGATTCAAAGTATTTAACCATTTAAATTATTATCATTAAAAATGAGTATTTATTAATAATTTTAATATAAAATTTCGTATACGCAGGGGTAGCGTAGGAAAGGCAAAAAATAAAAATAGTCCCGGATTGGTCATTGGCATCGAATTTGCACAACTTTCCCGAACTTCTTAAACATACCACACATCCTGGGAATACGGCCTGCTGCGGACTGATTCAAATTTTAATTTAAAAAAAAAATGTAAAAATTTTTTTTGTTTTATTGTAAAAGATGCAAATGATCAAAATGCGTAAATACATGCACAAAAGTAGCACGTTTTAAAAATGAGGAATAAGTTTACCATTCATGTTAGTGGGAGTAGCCTCGTTAGATTTCATTTATTGATAACTATTCGAAGGTCAATCAATGCCTTTCTTAAACCGTTCAAGTGAATTGGATAATGACGGAATATATAGGAAAATTCATATTTTAATCCCCCTACTAACCTTGAAAAAGGAGGATATCCGAAACGTCAATTAGTTGGTGTTTTTAATAAAAACCTGTGATTATCTCTATAAAAAATGTTTCATTTACATCATATGTTTCCAACATGTTTTATATATATACATTCCCTCTGGGGGCGGTAAAATGATTCGGAGTAGCTTTAAATTCATTCAAAAGGGCGTTTTATAAAAATAAAGAGGCGGTGAAAGTCAGAGAAAGAAAAGTTTGTGTTTGTATAATACACATGAAATTATTAATTTTTAATTCTATCAAATGTGAAATAAAAATTAAATTTTATTATATTGTTGATTTCGTAATTTTAATTTTAATTTGTTGGTTTTATTACACTTATTCATTTAATTTTAATTATTTTTTTTAAGTCTTTTTCGGCATTTAGACTCCGTCCTTATTTATTTATATTAATTAGTAGCCAATATAATATAAATAAAATTTTGTCGCTGAGGAAGTGAACCCCTGACCTTTAGAAGGTGAAGCCAGATCTCTAGTTCTGCACCAAGGGACAGGGCTTAATGCATATTTACTTAACAATATTATTTATTTATGTTCTTATATATTACTATTATTTATTCTTCTGATTATAAATTTTCAAGAAAGGAATTTATTTTTAATTAGGTCTATATTCTCAAATATATACTCAAATATTATCTCTTATATTTATTGTTCAAATTAAATGATGGGAAAAATTTTAGATTATCGTTTTTTTTCTATAGTTTATATAATTAATCTCATTTCCACAAATTATTTCCTCTGATTCTAGTATAAGTAGGCAATTGCTTCTCCGGATTCTAATCTGTTTAGTCGCGAATTGCTTTGCTTAACCGAATTTCGAGACATTTGTGAAACTTCAGACGATAAGAGAATGAAAAGAAATAGGAAATGGACTAGAGATAAAGAAATAGGCCTACTA
>JAAAKE020029027.1:0-10029 GCA_010014785.2 Anisolabis maritima | reverse complement strand
CATACAGATACACAAATATAGGATTTTTATCTAATAACTGATGAATATTGCGCAGACTCTGAGTCAAGGTCAAAGAAGTTAAAAAGAGTATTTACCATTGTGTTTATATAAATTTTAAAAATCTAAAAGTGAGTTCTATTCATTAAATTGTTTTATAATAAAGATATATATTAAAGAATTAATAAAAGAGTAAGGTCAAAAATAGAATATAAATCTATCATTTTAATGTTTTTTATTCTAATTAATGCTCATGAAAATCAGTGTTACCAACTTTATTTCATCCTGATAGTCTAGTTTTTATTTTTAATATTAAAAAAATTGTGTTAAGTTTAGCAAAAAAAAAAAATGATACAAAAATTCCAAATGATTTTTCTTTATATGAGTATATTAAAAATGAAAAAATCAAAGAAAATTTCATTAAAAAAAAAAAAAAAAAAAAAAAAATAGTGATATGTTTTTGAAAATTTGAATTTGCAAAAAAGTTAAATATAAAAAAAATCATTGGAATAAAAAATTTTTGTTCTCGCAACGGAATTTACTTTCTGTTGGTTACACTGTAAATTACCTATAAAGTGTCCAACGAGAGCTATCTACTTCTAGCGAGGGAATAACAAATTATCTTCACTGATTTATTATTTCTAATAACCGCAATACAGTCGAAACTTTCTGGGAAAATTTTAACACCACCCTAAAACAGTAAAAAGTTTCCCCTCCAAGAATCTCTTACCCAATCACAAGCAAAGAATATCTCGCAGTTATTACAATACTTCTCTACAATACCCCGCCAACTAGATCCTTTAGTGGGGGCTGATTCCATTCTATGACAATATCCTTACCGCCTACGATTAACGGTTAGACTCAGATTTGACGTCTCCTTGTAAATGGAAAGCGATCAGAAATAATGACGTCATCACTGTCGACGGCCAACTACGAAAGAAATACTTCCTGGCTGTTGGTCATCGCGGTGATTCTTTTCGCGGTAGGTATTAAACGAATTATGAGGCGGATTTGGTCATCCGAACTGTCAGAGAGAAATATGGTCCCCTCCAATATGCTTGCCGTTCCAGTGCTGCTTTAGACCTTCGGGTCAGTGAAGTGGCCAGCAAATGAGTGTCGCGAAATGGACAGAATGCCTCGAAAGGCGATGAACATGAATCTTAGTTTTCATCCCAAATCTTCGGTTCACTGGTATGACATCCTTTGCCGTCAAAGCAGCCGAGGCCTCCTGAGAGATTAGCACAGTGCGGCCTCCCACCAACCACTCGGAAATTGTTTGCTCTATCTTTATAAAAGTTGTAAATATACGGGCCAGATGTTGGTGTGCATCCTTAATCTCTTCCGGGGTGATCACCTGTCTCGAGGAGCCTAAGCCGCGAATTGTGCAATGGCAGGAGTGTCTTCTTAAACGGGCCTTGCCTCTTCATAGATCTTCTTCCAGAAGGACCCGACCGGTTTCGCCGTTGGTGGATGGAATCAGTCTCTGCTCTTTAAACAACCGAGACGGGTCGAAAAAGAAAATTTTGTTTTTCCTGAACAACCTTTCTCGCCTCAGCATCTTTTTCCTAGCTGTTGTCAAGCCGTATTCTCTCAATAGCGTGCTGGCAGTAAGCAGCTTTAGCATGATGAGGATGTGGTGGTAAGCCTTTTGCTTGCGGACATGCCGGCGAACTTTGGACGTAAATGGTCTTCCGGTTTTAATATAATCTATCACACACTGGGCTCGGGACGCAGCCTGTCTCGCTCACCACAGTTTTTCATCCAGCCTCTGAAGTCGTCTGCACGTCCTAACATCTGCCTCCCCCGAGTGGCGGGCTCAGCAGTGTAACGTAGTTTTCGCGCCGCGAGTTCCATACTGGGGAGTAATGAAACTTAGGAGTAATTTTACGAGCCATCTCCCTTTTCCTCCACTTTCCTTTTAAAGGAGAAATTGAGAAAGCAAAAAAAGGAAAAGAAAGGAGGGAGACTTCATTCTCTTTTCTTACCTTACCTGTAGTATCGCTGATACTATTGAATTTGTTTATTTCGTTATATTTATATTATATACATATTTTTATTATATACATATATCTATATATATATCGTTAGATTGAAATTTCAATTTCTTCAGCGTTGGAGCAAGTGTCTTATCGGTGAATTGGATTTTTCTCTACTTTACTCCATTTTGTCAGCTTAATTAAATAATAAATATTTTAGTTTGGGGTACACCCTTAACGTCCCGTTACTCAAAGCGTCCGGACATTTAATTTGAGAGCCTGGATAAAGAGTAGAAGCCATCCCACCTAGGTTTCTGAGAAATCCGGTCCACAAAACATTCTCTCGAGTATTCTACGAGGACCTTCTTAAACATTCTTCTTTATCCGCTTTAAATATATATTTTCTTAATATCTATTTTTTTATCTCATTAAAATTAAATTTAAAAACAAAAACAAAAGGTTTTGAATAGCATGGACAATTAACAAACAACAAATAACAGTTGCCTGTTAGCGTTTGCCTTGCATAAAACTTGTAAATATTTGTATATATATGCGTACCTTGAACTTTAAAGATTATTGTATTAATAACTGGATAATTACTTTTTGTACATACATATATTAATATTGATTATAGTTCTGATAGTTAATTTATAATTGTAAATTATTCATTTGAACGCGTTCAAATTACCAGGAACAAATTGCAAATATATATATCTAATTTATTTTTAGTTCTCCTTAAATATACTTTTACTTTTATATATTATTAAAATAAATAATCTTGGGTATCTATATATATAAGTCTGTGTAAGGGACCTGGCAACCGGCCCGTCCCGTTACAGCAGGAACTAGAAACCCAGCGGACGAATATACGGCACAGTTGATCGCCCACAATTAAGACCCTGATCCGAAAGCATCCCATTTATTCGTGCCAGTTATTCTGGCGTTAGGGAAATTTTCGATTTATTTTCCCTCTTCTTCCGTCCAGATCATTGACTTCATCGGCGGAAATGACATTGACTGACGGGAGAGGTTGGCGCTAAAGAGATCGCTTATAGCTCGATCTTCTGCTTGAGGGTCTTCCTCCCGATCTCCACGGAGCGTTTACGTATCCCTGCCGGAGAAGGTAGGCCACGCAATTGAGGGATCAGATTACTCAGCTTTGCATGCATCCCACTCCATTCCTGATGCATCCGAGCCATGTAACCTCGCTCCGAGGGATTGTTGCTCTCGTAGCAATTCAGCAGGTCAAATCCAGGTTGGTCCGTCCACTCGACTTTGGCCGTTGTTCGTTGTCGGGTTGTCGTAATCTTCGTACCGTTAGGCCCCCCAGTAGCTGTACGAGAATCTGTATCCGCACCAGACATAAATACCACCGGGGTGTTGCGCGTTCTCATTATAAAAACTGCTGTCCGTTTCCCGACGTAGTTTGTGCGTGGTGATTAGCCCTCACCAACCCCTTGGCATTCAGGCCAATAGGCCCCAGATGCTTCACTTTCTCACTATATATTCCATATATAAGTAAGAGAAAGTAAAAAATTGTAATTCTCTTAGTATATAATAATATCTAATAACAAAAATATAACATTTTAAATCAGTATAGTTAAAATTATTTTAAAATAAGACCAATGAACTATCAAGGTACGATTTTATATCAGCGGCCCACCGCGATAACCAACCGCCAGGAAGAATTTCTCTTTCGTAGTTGGCCATCGACAGTGATGACGTCATTATTTCTCACTGCTTCATGGTCAGATTAATAAGAGAGCATTATCTGAATGCGTCGCTCAACACAAGAAATAGCCTGATTAACGGAGCAATCTATACAAACGAATTATCTTTTGAAAAAACACTAAGTTCCGAATATATCCTTCCAGAAGCATTTCTATTCTTGGACAACAGAGGCTACATCCAAGACGACGAAGATATACCAATTTTATACCACATTTTTCGGCCCAAAAAAGACAAAAAAATTAATTACGAACCATACCTGAAGGGTTCAGAACCGGATCGTAGGTGAAGGTTTAACATGAGCATTTCAGACAAAGATAACAAGGAGTTAATAAAAAAAAGGAAACAATACTTTTGGATAGAAGAGTGGCAGATCACACCTATTAACTATGTACAAATATATTTAAAAAAATAAAATAAAATTGGAGGCGTCTAAAAATCATGTACTTAAATGTGAAGAGAGTTAATTTAAGTGATAGGACACAAAAAGTTTAGATATAAGTTTTAGATTATAAGATTAGATATAGTACAGTGTAGCTTTAAGATTAGATTTAGGTTTATTCAAATAACAGCTAGGTTTTCCTATTAAGCCTTTCCTAGCACAAGAACAAAAAATAGTGCCAAATTAGATTTAAGGATCAAAAGAAATTTATAGAATAGCATTAGACAAATAAATATATAATAAGTCAGAGTTTTGAGAGCCCTCCATGGGACAAAAACCAATTTATGTAAAAAAAATTTGTACAAATTAAAAAGGCTAAAATAAACATCTTAAAAAAAAATAAACTAACAGTGGTATAGGTCTCGCCTGACATACCAAAGGTCATTAGTTCGCTTCCCGGTTTGAGTGACAAAATATATATATTTGCTACCCATTAATTTAAATAAATAAAGACGGATTCTAAATGTCCTCAGATGCTTAAAAAGACTAAAAAAATTTTTTTTCTAGCTCTTTTTAGAACTATTAGTCCAAGCAAATTTGTAAATGAATATCTATCAAGTCCTAGAGGTAAATATTTATATTTTTGTACAAAGTATAATAGGAATATTTTGCAAAACGACAAAATCTTATAATCACAAAAATTTTTGACAAAGATGTTAAGCACAATGCCTGTTATTCGGAAATCAGGAAAGGAATCTGGATCCAAAAATGAAATTCCCTTTAAATTGTAAATAACTTGTTGGAATAAATATCTCCTATGCTTGGAAAGGGCTATCCCATCATTAATAAGGTGTCCGGAATTTGAGAAAGATGATATAAGCTTTGAAGGAATACTTCAAAACGTTTTAAGTGTGTTTTTTGTAGAAATTTTTCTCATCCATATTTTTTTAAAATAATTTCTATCAATTAAAAAAAATTTTTTTATTTTGTTATTGTTATTTAATATAATTAATTATATGATAATATATGTTTTTTTTTTAGTTAACTGAGAAACTGTGTTCTTACTTAAATTTGATTAACTTATTGACAGACACTGATTAAGACTAAAAAAATGTATTTTATTTTTGTATGACTTGTATTGTAATACTAAACAAAATAATTATAATTTTTTATTTATTATTTTCTTTTATTTCTGATTTTATTATATCTTTTGACTATCTGTTTTTTAATATAATAAAATTAATAATTATAGTAATATAGTTAATAAAGTGGTGAACATAATAATTTTATATTCCCCCCCTCGGATTTTTGATGTTAGTTTTTCAACTTGATAAAAGATGGCGGTAAACTTAGTAACATTTTTATCCGCGTTAGTATTTTATCTGTATACTAGTCTGTGGTTTTAACCAAATTTGATTACTATTTTAACCGGACTGGTTTAGGCAAAATTATAAACAATCTCGTGGCCCATTATGAAAACCAAATATTAGTAATCTCGTTAACGAACCATTCAGTTTGGTCAACACTAATACGCTCCTTTATATTCCGAAAATACTCGACTGTAGTTCACTAAATATCAACTAGAGTTCTCAATTTTATCTATGGAAATTTACTATCTTGACATCATTCTCTCTGCCATAAACAACCGCCTTTCTTCATTTTATTTACTCATTTTAATAGCAGCAAATAATAATTTTGTATTATTTAATAAATTCTAAAACGACTTTTTAAAAATTAGTGTGTTTTTTAGTGTAATATATATTTTATAATAGTGAAATATATATTTTATTATAATTCATGTTATATATATATATATTATTTTAACTATAAACTTGTCAATTTACAAATAATTCTTTTTTTATTAACAATGTCAGGTATTAAAAATATTTTTTTAATTTTACTTTTATTTATGATTAATGTGAAATTAATATTGAACGTTAAAACCATTTGACCAGCTAAAAAGAAATCACCAGGTTTTTCACACATAAATCTTTAAAATGTTCTGTATAATTATCAAAATTGATTTAATAAAATTATTTGCTTCCAAAATAGCCCTGATACTTGTTCGTAATAATTAAGATCACCATCTATATATATAATTGTCTATTATATTCTTGGTTCTCTGACAAAATAATTTCAATTAAAATCTTTTTATTTAAAATTTTTAAATATCACTTTTATTTATCTGGTTCTATTTCTTTTTTGGTGGGATCGTCTCGTATAGTGTCTGAGAATTGAACCAAGGCCGATAATTTCATGGACTTAATTTTTATGATAAAATATGAAGAATAATTACTTTGATTTTTTTTTCAGATTATCACCAAAGAGAAAACTTATCCTATCAAAACAGTCTTAACCAATATTTAATTAAGAAATTAACATTAAGCCCCCCTAATTACAATAATGAAAAACCTCTAATTAATTTAACAAAAAATATAAAATTAAACATCCCGTCAGAAGAATTCATCGATTTAGAAGATGCTCAACTGCATATTGACATTAGTGGACAACATCCAACTCATTTTCTTTATTTTAGAAAGAAAAACGGCATAATTACAGCATTTCAACTGGAACTAAACGTCTTACATTTTAGATGTAAATATAATTTCTTAATTTCAATTAATAGAATAAGGAAAGTAGCCAAGTTTTTTCAATAAATATTGATAAAAAAACTAAAAACTGCTTAAGTAAAGTACATGACCTTTACCTACTAAAACGAAAATATACATTCTATAAGTTAATTAATATAAAAAATTAAAAAAAATAGGCTTGAGGGAATTTTGAGATAATAAAAAAATCTAAAGGAATATATAAGTCAAGTACTGGTACCCGTTAGCAGATTTTGGTCAAAACCTTGCTGTCACATCTTCATTTTAATCTAAATTATTATTTAAAATTTCATAATTATAGTATACATAGTTTAGCCTATATTTTGGATAGGGACACACACATTTTCTGAAAATATTTTAGGATTCAGGGACCTCAAAACATATATTTCCATTAAAATTTTACTTTCGAAATTTTTGATAGAATACAATAATTATTTTCATTACCTTCGGTGTGAAAGTTAAAAAAACAGCCTTTGAGTCATTTTTACAATATATTATATTTTAAATAATATTAAATTATAAAATTTTATTTTTTAAAAGTATTAAAAAGATATTTTTTCAATAATTTGCAACATTTTAAATATTCTTTTGAATAAATAAAATAAAATTAAAAAAAATTTAAATAGTTTAAATTTGTTGTTTATTTTTTAAAATAAATAAATTTTAAAAATAAAAATTTGATGATTAATATTCGTTCATTTCCAAAAGGATGTCTGTCGATTTATTTAAACTAAAAAATCAGCTAATTAATCAATACAAATGACTCTATCCCCCCTCAAATGTAATTGGACCTGTAACTTTTGTTTCGTTTTAATGGATAATTAGAAGACCTGTGTGAAATTCTCTAATAATAAATTTAATAATAATTAAAACATGAAATTTAATGATTTTGAATTATATATAGCTCTCTAATCCTAATTATCTATTAAGACGAAATCAAAGATACAGGTTGTTCAATTTTGAGAGGGATAGTACATGAAAGGCCAAAGTTAAAAAAATTTCACTCATCCACTTTATTTCAATAACACTACTATTTAAATAAATAAACATTTTTATCAAATTAAATCATAAGAATTTGAATTTTACTTTTTAAATTTTTTTTCAATTTATTCTAAGTCTTTTGGACGAGTGAAAATGATTTTAATTCATTAGAATTTTTTGTTCGATTTTGCACATTAGTTTCAATTAGAAAAAATTATAAAAATATCTTATACAATTAAAGTTTCTAATATATTTAATATAAATTAAATTAAATTATTATTTATAGTTTGACATAATTTCCTGTTTCTCATAGGATGAAATACTTTCAAAAAGATTTAAAACAATAAATGAATATCAATTTTGACTTTTTTTTATAGATAGATACGAATTAATTAGGCTATTTGTCAAACTTTTTTTTTAATTTTACCATGTCGTCATCTGTCCATCTGCTTATGACCAAATTCGGTTGGTTAAAAAATTTCATATTTAACATCAGATCTGAATTTGATCAACTTTTAGAATAAATATAGATATATAAATAAATAAAAGAAAATAGTCTTTATTATTTTACATTAGTTTACTAATATCATTTTATCATTTTTCTATTGATATAATTATTTATTTATAATGCTAACAAAAACTTGGACGCTTATCTTATCAACATTGTGCATTAGATATTACTTATTTAATATTAATAATTTTTTTTTTTTGTAGATTATATTCATAAATATATGTTGGTCTCTTTGATGATGGTGAATGGAGAAGCAACATTAACTGGTGTAATGTTTTTCGCCGAACCTATCATACATTTTCCTATAAAATTATATAAAATGATAGTACGTTATCCTTATCTTCCACAGAGAGGTACATTTTTTTTTATAAGTAAAAAGCAAAATTTCTATTTTTTTTTAAATTCAATAACTTGATTTAGGAGGATGCACTTTTAAAAACTTTATTTATTTTAAAAACTTTTAAACCAAACAGATTTCATCTGACAGGCAATATAATCTTATCTTCACTCTAAATTTGATTGGTTTATAAAGGATATTGTTTCGTATTCCAGACAGACCGATAAATATTCACTTAAACTAATTTGTTTAAACAAATATGGTTTTCACAATTATAATAAAATTAAATTATTTAAAGTCTCTATCGCCACAGACGCCGAAAAGCCCTAAAAACAATACTTTCTCTATACTATATATTACATATGTAGGTAAGAGAAAGTAAAAATTTCACATCATCCTTTCAACAGCAACAAGTCTTACAATTAACCTAGAATGGACGAGACCTTATTTGAATAGGTAAATTCACTTCAAATTTTCCTTAAAAAAAAGTTTTTTTTTTTTTTGGAAAAACGTCTAATTTCTGTCCTTTCCTGGATGACAATAAACCTCCTAAAACATTCAGGGTTTAATTCCAGATTGGATTTCTCTATCAACATTCACATACATCTCGAGGTCGACTTCAAGCCACTCACTATTAGAATAAAGAAGACTAAATAATCTCTTAGTGAGAATATATTATCCTCCACAAAGGTAATTTGACAACATTTATCTTTGGTTTCGACTTAATGGATAATTAGGATACCTACATGAAATCTGAAAATAATAAATTTAATGGTAAAACATGAAATTTTATGATTTTGTATTTCATGTTGCTCTCCTAATTATCCATTAAGTCGAAGCCAAAGATACAGGTCCATTTATTTACCTTTATGGGGGATAGTGCATAATTATACTAATGCTTATTCAAGAATGTACTCTTGGGGAATTTATATATAGGCCATTTTGACACATCCCAGCTAGAAGATCGTCCAAGGATAGAAACGTTAGCTAGAGAAAGAGGATTGTTAAACGAAATTACACTGACTGCACTCTTCTTTTTTTATTAATATTTCTTCCTGAATATCCACTGAACCATAACCCTCAAATATTATCACATTGATAGATATTTTAATATTTAAAATACTAAATTTTTCGTTCACTCCCCTCATTTTGACAATATTCATAAATAATACTTCCCTCTCTCTCTCTTTTCCATCGAATAACAAATTAATTTAATTGTAAAATAATTTTCATATCTCTTACTGATTAAAAAAAATAAAAACGTTATATCATTATTAATATATTAATTTATACATCCTTATTTTTCATTGATCTATATGTATTTTTTTCAGATGTAATTAGAAAAGATAGTTTCAATTTTATATACCGGCAAATAAAAAAAACATATATAAAACCATTTAAATATAGATTAAATAACGAGTATTTGATTCCAACTTTAAGAAAATATCAAATTGATACTGTGTCCTGGATGTTAGATCAAGAAAAAGGCTATCTATTTTACGGTAAAA
>JAAAKE020029016.1:0-10029 GCA_010014785.2 Anisolabis maritima | reverse complement strand
AAACTAAATGATGTATCATGACAAGATGGCTAAAGCTTTATGCCAAAGAATAAAAAATAGTTATAGGTCAATTTAGATAAATTTATTAACTGTGAAATAATTTAAAATATTTTTTTTATATTAAGAAAAAAATCTGATCTGGGGGAAGAATTATTTTTATTTAAATATATACTTAATTTGTAACAGGTGTATAATTATATTTAATGATATTGATTAACTTTGGATTGATAACCTTTGCAATTATATTTGTTTTTATATTCTTCTTCATATAAGTATATATAATGGCCTTAAATATCAGAATGCAGAAGATAAGGTTATGGCTAAGTTTAGGGCAAAATCTCCTTTTGAAACTAAAAATTCAAACAATCAAAGGAACTATTTGGGCTCCACATATCTGAAAGTCCATTTTTATATAGCATAATGTTTTTATTAATAACGTCATCTTGCTACAACAACACTCAGTTCATTTTATTAAACCAAAGAGAAAAAAATTTTAAAAATTTGTAAAACTTTTAACTAATGAGGCCACGGCAAAATGGAGCATCGCCCCTTAAATAAGAGATGCACTTAAACTACAGATGCAAATATCTCATGTCAATAGAGTGACATGCAAAAACAATATTTTAGCATGTGTATTAATTTTATTTTATTTTTCTCATATTCAGACCCCATTTTCTAACTTCTCATAACCCACCTTGGCTAATCCATTGTCCCGTTTTGATTATGGTGCAGGCAGAAAAGATCATAAATAATGATATCTGTAAACTGCCATTTACTTTTGGACAATCTGTCCCAAATAAAGATATTTATTTATGGCTAAAGATTAAAAATTTCATTAAAAGCAAACCAACCTAATTTACTCTATCCGTAGTCATAGCTAAAAGATTGTCATGCTAAAACTTGATTCGTACTAATCTGTAAATATCAATAGTGAGGTGTTTACACTAACTCTTTTTCCTTTCAAAATAGAGAAGAAATAAGAAACCCGAGTCCCTTGAAACAAAGATAAGCTCTTGCTTCATGATCGAAGAGTTGGTGGTCCTCCCTGGCTCATTAAAATAAAATTTATTTAAATTATATTGGTTAATTTAAATAAGTATGGACGGAGTCTAAATGCCGAAAAAACTTTAAAAAAATAAATAAACAAATAAGAAAGTTAATTTTATTTTCTTCTAAAAGTAATTTTGTCATATATCACTCAATGTTTGTCAAACTGGTTTATTTTTCAAATGACCTTTTGAAATTTGATACGAATTTAGTCACCTTGTTAATATTTATACAATTGTATCCAATGACTAAGTGCTAAAAAAATCCGACTTTTACAATGAAACAATAATCTTTAATATTTATATTTAAAACGTTGTGATATTGATTGAAATTGTTTATATAACAAATAATTGAATTTATTTCGTTATTTTAATAACCCGGAAATGGACAAAAAAATATAAATATTTAAATTTCTTGGTTAATGTCCAATAAATATTTAAATATTTTTGTAATTTATAAATTAAACAAAAAATGTATATGGATGTATCGGTTTAATAAATTCCTAAATTGTGTTATTCTAAGGATGCAGGCTATTTATCAAAACAAGGGTTGAGAATGACAACAAATAAATGGATTCTATTCTTGGAAATCATGTTGTGCATTTTCCTTGAATTAATTAAAGTAAAATTTTCCAGCTGGTTAATTAATTTGTTTTATGGATGGGGAATAATAGATATTGTTTTTTTCTTCTTTTACCTTTATGTAATAACGAATTAAGTAAATATGGAGTTAAGAGGGTAAGGCTTTACTATCACTCCATAATTTTTCCAATCAATCTAATTTACAAAAAGAAAGATTTCCGGATCTAAAACCAATGAGATATTAATAACTTTTAATGTTATTAATTTAAGAGTATGATATTTGAGTTTTTGTCTTTTCGGCATCTGAGGCCATATAGGCATTAAACGATATATATTATATTTATTTATCCAGGCATATTTATTTAAATCATTTGGAATCCAATTTGATTTAAATAAATTTTCATTGGATTGCCTGGGATCCGAACCCATGGACCTTTGCTTTGAAGGTTATTCGTATTATCAATGTCAATATCTTTAATCTTACAGTCAGATGGAGGGGGGGGGGGGGCTAATTCTGACCTTCTCTTTCATACAGTCAAGATAAAATTTAGGGGAGGAAGCAGATCAAGTAAATTTAGCAGTGTATAATCCATCCATATTTTTTCATATTAATTTAGAATGTTAGAAATATTTTCATTATTTTCTTTAGAGAAAAATGCATCCATCCTTGGGTTTTAAGAAAATGTTGATATTGTGAGCACATAGTTCATATTTTTTAATTTACTTTACACGATGGTAAAGTCACTGATTAATATTGAATTTGAAAAATCTTAAAAGGAAAAGGAGAAACTATTTTAATTTAATCTTTTGAAATCAAGAAATGAATTATTGCAATGAAAGTTGAGACTGTAATTTTATCATTTTAATAATAATATATACTTATAAATATATTTTAATTATGTAATGCTAATACGTATTTACTCACATACCGATTTTGAATAATCATAATATTTAAAACTGAAATAAAAATAATTTTTTAAACTCTCTATCCAAATGGAAACTTCCTTTATTTGAACGTCTAATCAGAATTAGTATTTAGAGAATCCTCTTATTTTTCTGAATAAAGGTCTCTAAAGGTAGATTTATAGGACGAATAATTTTTTTTTTAATATATGATAAGAATGATTAGTATATAAATTTAAAAAATTAGTTCGCTTGTTAATTTTCTAAATATTTAGTAATATCTGAGTTTCAGATAAAGTACCACTTCCGGTTGGCCGATAAGTTTCAAAAAATGATAATTTCTTATTTTCTGATAATTAAAATTAGATTAAATTTAAAATTTAAAACAAATCGTTAATTTTAGGAAAGTCAATATAAGAAAATTTTATTTAGAATTTTTATAGGGATTCTAAAAGTTTAAAAATTAAAAATACCATATCTTTCATGATCAAGCAAAGAATGTTCCTTGTTAGATTTTTTGGCCTTCCCCCCACCACCTTCACTTAGTCCTCAAGGGTCGTCAAAATTGTTTTTATATGGTTGCCTTTTATATTTCGCGTTTTGAGATCAAAAACAAATCTTTTTGACGGCCCCATGTTCATGCAATATTGAATGTATGCTGGTCCCCCTAATGCCCAAAGATACCTCAACCTCACGATAAGTTACATGACGATCTTGCAGTATCAGTTCACGCACAGCATCAATGTTTTCCGGAACAACAACCGATTTTGGACGACCTTCACGAAATTCGTCCTCAACCGAACTACGGCCACGATTGAAGTCGGCAAATCATCGATAAACAGTAGTCCTTGATAGTGCTTCATCGCCAAAATTCCAATTAAGTTCATCGGTACCCTGTTGTTGGGTTAATCCACATCTAAAGTTATAAAAATAATCGCTCGAAAATGTTCATGATTTAATTCTATTTTTAGCCGAGATGATTTCAAGTTAATGTAAAGTACACAAATAGCCCTCGTATGTCAATACGTTCTGAGTACTATCAAAAATGTCAAACTTTACGATAGAAGCGTCAGCAGCACTAGTTTAGCGCATTTCCGAAATATATAAGGCAATCCTCATAAAAAACTACTTTTTTTTTTTTAGAGATATTCTCTTGACGCCACTCCCCCGCACCCAAAGTATTTCTGTATTTATTTTTTTTCCGTATTGATCCAAATTTAATAAATCAAAAATTTTGGAATTCCATTTGGTTGTTACTTGTAGCCATTTGCATATTCATCATTTTTTTTTAAGAAAATCTTTTTTAAACAATACTTTCTCTACTTTCTATATATTTCATATATATAATATGCAACAGAAATTAAAAATTAACTATGATCCGAGACTAAGCCCAGCCAGCTTTATACAATAATATAATATAATATGCCTATTAAGCAAAATGAAAATAATGCAAATGCTATATATCTAATAACGCATTAAAATTTAGATCACACTGAAAAAGATGTTATCCATAATTAGATGTAGGCCTATTTTGTCTCTCCTTACCTGAAGAATAAATAAATAAGTTAAATTAAATACAAATGTTTTTTATGTCAATTTTAACCACAAAAGATTAGAATGAATTAGAGATATGAGAATAAAATTTTTTCCATTCTTAAAGAAATAAATACTCATAATGATTTTAATAACATATTTAATATTGGCATTAAACACAACGCTTGGACCATAAAAAAAATCTTTTGGATACGATAAAAATAATTTTCCTTTTCATTTAATTTGAAAAATGGAGAGAGAAAATATAAAAATTGTTTTCTAAATAATTTTGTGATAGTCATTTCTACAAAAAATTTTATAGTTCGTTTTCTTTCTAATCTAATAACACCATGATAAAGAAAATTATGTTGTTTTTATTGTAGCTCTATCTAGAAACGATAACAATAAAGAATTTTGAAATGATTAGTCGTAATGAAAATATCATTTAAGGAAAAGTGTAAAAATGAAAATATATCTTAAAAACAAATGTGTCCTTAAAAAATTAAACATTAACCTACATTCAACACAAGAAAACTCTTAATTTAATTGGGTTAACGCAATGTAGCGAAAAGGGTTTTCTATTTCCTTCCTCATTTCAAAGAGAATCTATCAGAGTTTAGTCTATCTATTAAAACAGTATTAATATCCCTATGTTCAAAAGAAGATGTGCAATTATATTCTAAGCTTAATAAAATATTCAAGAATTTGTTATTAAGGAATTTTTATATGAAATGGTAATATAAAAGTTCTCTTTCTAAAAAAGATAATTGGAATATATTAAAATATTATTGAAGTTTTTGCGTGTAATAATAGTATTTAATAAAAAATATAATATTCAATATAAGCGGAAAAATTTTGTCAGAATGATTTATTTATTATCGTATATCATCTATCATATGTTTTCATATTAGAAAACCCAATTTAGTGGGGAGAGTTATGTTTCTAGAAATTTTCTCGTACCCCCCACAAAATTTGATTAAATATTCGGTTTATTATATTTAATTTATTAAAATAATAACATTAATAACAATCTATCTAGATTTATTATATCCAAGATTTTGACGTTTTGGCATGTTTAGAGAACTATACAAATCATATCTACAACATTTTTATAAAAGAGAGAGTAAATAAACCTTTATAAGAGTTATTTATATACATTAATGAAGAGTAGGCAGAGGCAACAAAAATAAAATACACTAAATACTTCATTAATCTTCTGGAGACGTTTCGCATCTTATTTTCAAGAACCATCATCAGTCCTTTGATTGAAAAAAATATTGGTCGTATGAAGCATATATTTTAATATTTTAAATAAATACATGCATATCTTCTCATGAATAAAATGATGATTTCATGTGTGATATAGATATGAATCAATTAATAATAATTAATTTCAATCAAAGGGCTGATGGTGGTTCTTAAATAATATAAGATCTGAAACCTCTCTGTAAGATTGATGTAGCATTCAGCTTTTATTTTGGCTGCCCCTGCCATCTTTTCTTCATTAAAGATTAATCTCAGTCAATTCTTCTTCTTGTTATAAATTTATTATGATTTAAATATTATATGTACTATTATTAATGTATGTTCTCTATTATAAAATGTGTCGCAGATATAAAAAAGGATTTCCAATTTACTAAGGATCCCATGTTTGGATCGAATAAATAAATAAAAACTTATCATAGGAAAAAAAACAAAAAAAAAGATTACACAAGAAGGGAAAGACTTAAATGAAGATTGGTCTACTAGACCTAAATAAAAATATCTTTTAAAAAAATTGGGACATGTTGAGTAATCTAGAGGGGAAGACCAGAGAGGATTCGAATAAAGGGCAAATAAAAAAAAAATATTAGAGGAGGCATTTGATATAAAAATTCCAAGAGTGAATAAAAATTTTTGCTTGATATGGAAAATGACCCGTTAATTTTTAAAATTTTTGTGACCTTTATCAGTCTTTTTATTTTTGTAATCGAAATGTTTTTTACGAAAAAATTTTATTATTAAAAAAAAAAAAATTATAGAATTAGACAAAAATCCCTAGAATATGTAATAAGAAGAATTTAGTATTATTATTATTATTATTAGAATAATTTGTCTTTTTTTTTTTTTGTAGCATGGTTTATGCGTGTATTGATAGAATATATCAAGATAGATATTTTAATTTAAAAAAAAATATTAATGATTTGATAACTTATTTATTATATATATGTGGTCGAAATGTTTTCGGCATCTTGTAGAAAGAACCATAATTAGATAATAGAGTTTTGATTTCTGGTTAGTCTACTTTTAGAAAGAGATAGGGGAGATATCATTTTGGTTAGTAAAAACATGGCGGAAAATTTGAATGAAGTGACTCACCTGAACGGCGTTCTTGACATGGGCCATGATGCCATGTCCACCGGGTTTCTTCGCTTTCGCGGCATCACTTTTACTCCTCGGACGGAATGCGTCGAGGAGTGCCGGTCTTCTCGACGGCGAAGGTGCTTGTACCGTGTGATATACCGAACCGCCCGGTTGTCCACGAAGCGCGTGTATTGCACTCGGATGTAATTTGGGCGGCGCCTTAGTACCACTTCCATCATCTCGGCTACGTAACTGATGTCGATGATGATGATGATGGTGTTGATGATGATGGCCACTACCGGAGGTGCCGGTGCCGGTAGTGCCGCTGGTGCCGCCGCCACCGCTAGGCTGCAACCAGTCAGACATGCTACTGTCGGGACTCAATGGGGGCTCAAGGCTCTAAAACACGCCGAGGCGGCGTCGATCGATCGGCGAGGCGCCGTCGCCGAGCGCCCCACACGGCTGGCCGACCCTGGCACTTACACAGGGACACAACGGGGCCCGCACCCGCACTGCAGTCCATCCCCAAGGCACCATTTTCAAAAAGGGGGACTCATAACAACTCCATACTCTCTCCATCTCATTCAACAAAAAAAATTCGACCCTTTTATAATACTAAATCTTAAATTCTATTTAATATTTAAGCCTTCACAATAAAATTTACTATTTAGGTTCATCTGTTATTTTCATTTTAGTTATAAATAATTCAGTTTATTCTTATCATCAAGGATTAAAACTTTCCTTCCAAATTAGAATAAAAAATGAAAAATATTGTAAAATTAATGAAAAATTAATCAATAGAAAAAATATTGGAGATATAGAGTTAAAAGAGGAGGTCGAAAAAAAAGGTCTAATTAATGATGTCAACAAATTTGTTTATATATGTTCTTATGATTTTTATATTTTGGTTGGTTCAATCAATTAAGAAAAAAAAAAAGAATCAGAAGTTTCAGAGTAAAAATAATTTTGCAAACCCTCCATCTTATCCAATGTCGCAAATGTTTTCATTAAGGAAAATTGTAAAAAAAAATTATAGGTATATATAGAAAATATTAAAATAAATAAAAAACAAAAAGCAATAATGTTAGGGGTGTGGCAATTGGTACCAAAAATTGTCCAAATAAATATCATAAAAAAAGTTGATAATACTGGTATATTTTTTTTGTCTTTCAGCTTTTGAGGTGATATAGGCATTAATAATAGAATATTCATCCATCCAAATTTCAAAGCTTTACTTAACACACGATTATAGTTGGCAATGTTAACAATGTGAAAATCTATAATCACCAGAGTCTAAGCCAAAGTTAATTGATTTTGGAGAAAACATATCCAAATATAGGCACTAACGTTAAAATAAACATGATATTGTAAAGACTATAAATATATTTTATATATATATATTTTTTTTTTAAATATAAAAAATTCTTTAAATTTTGAATTATGCCTCTTAATTTTCTAATTTCTAACTCATTTATTTATTTATTTATTGTTAAGAAATAAGAATGATATTAAAATAAATATTTGCATCCTTTCTTTGGCACATGAATAATGTTTCAGGAAAAACATGGATTGCAGAAATTTGATTACTTTTGTTTGTATGAAAGTAGGCAACTCATGTGGCCAGCTCACTCACACGGATGTTTCGTTTAATTGCTCCAGAGCTCTTCTAGAACTGATACATAATAATAGTAGCGAGTTATGTAATGACTAACTAATATTATTCAACAATGAAATTGTATTATAATAATATGTGTGCTTTTTTTTTTAAATATATGCAGCTCTGAAGATGACCTAGACCTGGGGCCGAGACGTCAGCGGTGAGGGCAACGATTAAATAGAAATTGATTGCACAGGTCTTGTTTATTATCCTGACTCAATCACCAAGAGTAATTGTTAAATTTCCCTAAGTGCAGTGGACTCCAAAGTGGCGTACGCGAATCTGTAGGTGGGGATACGCCTAAAAAAGTTTTATATTCATAAGGAAAAAATTAAAGAATAATAAATATTAGTTTCTTTCCTCAATTAAACATAATTTTCTACAATGACGGCTATTAAAATCAAATATAAATAAATTTAACATGGAATCATGCCTTCGAATCGCAGATTCAGAAACCACCCAACCAACCCAAATTTCCAAAAATAATTAAACAAATGCAAGCCAATTGTTCATATTAAATATTGTAATAAATATGCATGTAAGCTGCTAATAATAAAAATAATACCTAGAATGTAATTATTATATGATGGTATAAGATTTATTTCCTTTTTATATATAATATTTATCATACTAGATTTCGGCCTATTTATTTTTTCTGTCCTAGGGGAAGGTACAAGATCAAAGACTTGAACTCCACTCTAGAGGAGCTTTGGAGCAATTAGTCGAAAAATTCATTAATTAGTTGGTCACCATCCTTGTTAAGGTTTTGGCCAGGTTTTCCTTAACAGCTTAAGGCGAGGGTCGGGATGGCTAATGCGTAGTTTACTCCTGGTCATGTGTTAGTGCGCGCAATTATGTTTTTATCTTCTTTCGATGGAAATGTATGAACATGTTATTTGCTAATGAGCATACATTTCTATCTTTTTTTTTTGTATTTGTTTTGTTAATTGTTTGTTTTTTGGTATTATGTAATTTATAAATAGGTATTTGTGTTTGATTGGACCTAGCCTCCCAGGATTTATGCCTCTAAGCAGGTTGTAAATAAATTCATTTATTTATTTATTTGGGTTCCCCACCTTCTAGCAAAGAAAACAGACGAGTTTATACCCCAAAGTAATTACTTGTCATTTCATGTTTTTATATTTCTAAGTGACAGCTGAAGAATATATAATCAGTTATCACATGAGATTAAATAAAAATAAATTTAAAAAAGCACGTGTTATTTTTTAATTCTATATAGCTAAATTTCAAGCAAAAAGAAAAATAAAATACTATTTGATTTTATGATTATTTCAATATAATTCATAATAATAAACACAATAAAATCTGAGGTGACAGCCGCCACAACTTTCTCTTACCTAAGGTAAGGAATTATGTACTGTCATACTAGATTTTTTGGGTTTGATCCCTAGGTAACCGTATAATACCAATTTAATCGATTTATTTAGAGTAGTTTAAGAAATAGAGCGGTTACTCTCGCCGCCGTTTACCCGAACAATGACAAAAGACTACAAAAGAAAAGTGAACTCCAAATAATTTTGGGGAGGAAGGAAATAAGTGTTTATACATTTCAAAATTCATCTAATAAATTATTGATATATGAATTTTAATCAAAATCGTTAGTGTAAATTTTGAAGAAATCGAAAAAACTAAAAAAGTATATCAGTTAAGTACTAACACTCTTTGGCTAATTTTATTAAAAAGCTTCGTGTTGCATATGATGAGTGTACCTAGCTTAAATATAAAATTTCAGTCATTTCGCCTTTTGAGAAATCTTATTCACAGACAAACCATTTTGCGAGACCCATTTTTTTTTTAGAATCAGGAGACCTCAAATAGTGTATTTCCGTTGAAATCTCGACTTCAATTTTTTTTGCAATCGCAATATAATTCTCACTATATAATACATATATAGGTAAGAGAAAGTGAGAAGTTATACTATAAGAAAGAAAAGATGTAATTTTT
>JAAAKE020029005.1:0-10029 GCA_010014785.2 Anisolabis maritima | reverse complement strand
AAGGAAACAATAATTTTCCTATAACGCAACATCGTATAATTTTATATTAACAAATAAATTTTATAAAAAATTGAGTTGAATATATATGTAGTATCTTTCATTTGAATCTGAGCTACCAAGACTATTAAATTAGGCACCCAAATTTAAATTATCTCTCATATAATAATAGGAATTAATTAATTATGAAAATTAATTAATAATAAAGAATTAGAAAATAAAATTCTTTTTATGAAAACTCTCTTCTAACTGAACTATATATCTTTGTAAATTAGTAAAAAACTTTGGTCCACTGGTTAATTCAAAAAAAATTTCTGTTTTTTTCCCTCGAATTTTCTCCTCTCTCTCTCTCTCTCTCTCTCGCCAAAATAGTTTGGCAGCCGTAGATAGTGTGGCTCGAGTGGGGCGGTTACCTCAGGCGGAATATTTCCGAGGTCGCAAAATTGTGATGTATGAATTTTGTTTTATTTTTTAATCAAGCATGACATTGCCAGACAAATAGATTTTGATGATATTAATCAGGAGTTTGTCATAATATATAAAAGCTAATTATGATTTGTGCAATATAATTAGGTGTAGCGTAGAGGTATATGCACGTAAAAATTAATTAATTAAATCAGGACATTTGTTTTATAAATTATCTAGGAACTTTCTGGTATTCTAAAAATCCAAATCACATTTTTTTGCCTGGGACGTCAAAAACCTTAGTTACGGCCCTTTCTAGGAAAAGAGGAACACATACTCATTCTTTTCTATTATAACTTTCCAGAGAATTAAAAGAGAAGTCACTCACTATTCGATTGAAATATGATTTAGTACAATTTTGTTTTATATTAAATAATGGAGTCAATAATGGAAAATTTTAAAAATTAGTTTTTAACTTTCTCTTATAATCTGAACTTCTTACCTGAGTTTCATACTAAGGAAATTAATAAATAAATACTCAAATACTTAAACAATCTTCTACTTGATCAGGAGTAGAAACTGTGCCTAGAAACAAAAAAAATTAGGTTATACATTGATATTGAAGGCTTTTTTCATTAAATTAAAATGGTTCATAGATGTACATATATAAAATAAAAATCAAAGATCAATACCTGATTCAACGTAACGTATTTTAAATATAATCCATCATGATAGCATTATATTTATTTCTGATGACTGATTTGCACAATGGCATCGTTTGGACCAACATTTATGCTATTAATTTCAAGGCAACAACGCTCGGCGCTTGTCATGTTTGTTTTATTAACAATGTAATTGCTATTCATCATTGGGGACTGGACCATGTGCTGAACCTTATGGCCAAAGTTTGGCCAAGCACACGTTATGAAGGCCCTCAATTGAATGGATATGATGACGAGGGGAACAGTGGGGAGGAGAAGGGGGGGGGGGTAGGTGGCGGAGCTTGTGAGCGATATTGATTAAACATTGCGCGATCGTTCCGGGAATTTCAATGACCAAACAAGGTCATAGGCCATTCTTAGGGTGTCCAGCAGCTGTCGACACAAGTTCAACTAATAAGACAACAAAACAATAAGACTTTAATGACTTTGACTTTTAATCTAGTAGTCCTTCAAACTTTAGATATATATTTTTTTTATTTTTGTTAGTGGATCATTTTGCAATGATAAAAAAAACTTATTTTTTCAGGTTTTATAAGTTTTAATCAATGAAATTTTTATTTCATTTATGATAAAAAAAAATCATAGATTCAGTTGAAAATTTCCTATAAAATAAAAACTTTGAAATTTTTTTTATTTATTTATGTGTTTTTACCATTTAAAATTATTATATAAAATAGAAGATAAAAGCTATTTTTGATATTAAATTTTAAGGTGATGTGTTCAGTCCGCCAATGTTTATAGTCAGGGTATGATTAAGGCCTTAGTGATATTTTCCTGTGATTTTATACAAGACAATTTCCAAAAGCCATAAAGAGTTGGATAATTTTTTTCTTATGCTTAGCCTGAGTTGTCTTGACTCAGGATTTGAAAGTTAACTAACTTATCATTTGGTCTAATCGGCTTTGTTTATCTTTCATTGAGACATATATATATTCCTGTTATTCATGCATTACCAGAGAAGTGAAGGAAGCAAGAGATTAAAGTCTATATGGCCTCCGGTGTTGAAAGTAAACAAAAAATGATAGTCTTTTTCGGGATCTAAGGCCATTTATTAGTTATTTATTTATTAGTTTGCTTTTAATTCTGGGAGATAGTCTACTCTCTTGACATATTTTTTCTGAGTTTGAAACAAACTATCAGGCGAGCGGGTACAAATGATTTTTTTCTTGAATGTAATGAGACTTTAACCTTATATATTCCCCCACCCCCCCACCCCGTGGCCGAGAAGTTAAAGATACATACTATTCATGGCCGAGTGGAACATCATCATCATCATCATCAAAACCTTATATAATTAAAGGAATGAATATTGTGAATTTGTCGGTGCTGTGTTTTGAGGCATTTTCTGGAAGGAAAAGCTCTCTATACGAGTATATTGACCTTTGTCCGTTTTTAATACCCCTGGCCACTCAGTTTATTTATTTTTAATTCGATGTAGTTTTCTTATTATGGATTCAATTTTAATAAAATTTGAATCGGGTGACTCTTGATTGTAATCCACTTTTGAATTTAAATATTCAAATTTTGTTTTGAGTTACCCGAGTTAAGGCTGACATTTCTTCTACTCCCTCTATGTCAGAAGAAAAAAATAGAATATCTTAGATTTTTAGGTTTTACTTCTATTCTTTTACATTAATAGATAAGAGATAATTAATTGCTTCATTTCTGTTTCTATTCGGCAGAAGTTTAATTATTTTTCCTCTCTTAAATAATTTCAAAAAATTAAAAATTTCTATTCTTTTTTTCTTTAATACAATCGTGATTAAAGATAATCCCTGTTTTTATTTTCAATTATAATAAACGAGTGTATATATTCTATCATTATTTAAAGAATTTTTTTTCATTTATTTCTTTAATAATATGATAATAAATTCTTTTAGCATTCTTATCTAATTTCCATTTCCATTATAAAACTCTTTACTATCTTTGAATCATTATGAATCATAAAATTTTAATCATATAACTTGGTAGATTTTTTATTAAGAAGACAAACTTCATCTCTGAACATAAAAAAGTTTTTTTTTTTTTTTTTAATTTTATAGAATGAATATCATTTATCGATTTTCAACAAATTTATTTTAAAATTGCATTTTTATTAAAAACAATGAAAATTGTACTTATTTCCTTTCTTTTTAAAATTTAAAAATTTATAGCGGCATACAACCCGAGAAAATTAATAATGCTATCTTTTATAAATAATTTCCTCACTTTAATAAGGTAGTTTATCTGCAGGGATTTATTCACAACGAAAAAATTCACCTTATTTATTTTTCTCACATTGAAGGAATGGATGTTATTGGATAGTCTAGTGGTTTTTTTTTCTTGAAATATCTTTTTTGACCTGTAAACATATTATTTATATAGAACTACAATTTTTTTCGGATTATTTTATTTATTTATTTATTTTTTTAAATAAAATTAATAGAATGACTCAATTTTGTCCCCGTTAACTTCGTAAATAACAACAAGTTTTTAAGTCTTTCAGTAAGTTGTTGCCTCGAGGGGTTATAAAGAACTTGTATCAAAGACCTATATTCAAAAAAAAAAGTTGGAAAAAAATAAAAATAAAAAAAGAAAGAAAAAATCGCTTCAACTCTCGCAGCTCGTACTTTACACCAACTCAGAGCGTCTGACAGCTATTTATTCGTGTTGCATAGAAGGGATGAGGAGAGAGAAAAAAGGAGAGTTCGGGGGGGAGGGAGGGAGGGAGGAGAAAGAGGAAAAAGTTTTTCGGCGAGTAAAGCAAGATTTAACGTAGCTTTCACGCGAACACCCTCACGGCCACAATTCCCTCCCTTAGTCTTGGGACATTAGGTTTCATTTGATGTCGGATTGAGACGAAACTACCCACTACTATTTGCCCTCATACCCTTCATTTGCCGTTAGTCTTTACTTTTTTTCTCTCTCCTTCTTTTTCTTCACTTTTCAACGCCCTACCGTTTAAAAGACGTTCTGAAATGTTTAAAACATTATGTTTGAAAAAAAAAAATTCCTTTCATGAGCCAAAAATCTATTTAAGATTGAATATTTTCTTTTTTTTTATGTTTGACAGGCAATTTATTTTATTGTTATTTATATACTTTTTTTTTGTTGTGAAAATAACTGGTGTTCTGGTTTATTCTGAGATAACCAATGTTGTAACAATAATTTGAGGATTTTGTAACATTTTATTAAACCTTTTCATTAAACCTTTTAAAAATCTGAAATTGAAAATTTTTAATCAAAAATAAAAAAAAGAAAGTTGAATAGTCGAGGAAATTAAAACGGAATTTTCTCGCTGTAATCTTTCATTTCTCAATTCAAACTTTTTATAAAATTATCCATCTATCGCCAGATTTCACAATCAAATTTAACACTTTATTTTAAAATATTTATATTTGGTTTATGTGTATAGGCTGTACTAGACCCTTTATTAATATCGTGGGGATTAAGTCATATTTCAACTAAAGTTAAAATAAAGTGACAAATTGTTTATATATGTCTTTAAATAAGCAAGAAAAATAATTGGCTATCAATTAATTTAAATAAATAACGGATCTTACTTCATATTATTATCTTCAATTTTCGCCTCTGATTTCGAAAGACAAAATAAGCAAGAACCAAACGATTTAATTTGTAATTCTATACTGGTAGATAGTCCACCAACTTGACCTCTCTTTTCTGGATATCACTATCATGCGAGCGTGTAAAAATATAAATTGATAAAATAGAAATAATATCAAATTCCTCCTCTTTATTTATTTACTTTCCTATAACAATCGCAGAGATTGTATATTAGAATATATGAATGTAAATTATAAATTCATGATATTTCAACTGATGTCCTCTATATGAGTACACTTAAATCAAAATAGGTGTTAAGTTTTCCCTATTCTCTTTATTGGATAATAAAATAACATTTCACAACAACCGACACACACTAATATATTTGAAGTTCATATCTGAAAATCTATTCTAATCGTAACTACTAACAACTATTTAACAAAATAGTTATCTTAATTTTTGTTTATTTTATCGCTGGCCTGCTTCCCTTATGAAATTTATAGAATTTCATGCAAAAAATTGGCCTGATCCCTTCCCCCCATAATGGCAAGACTAAGTTGGACCAGCCCATTGAAAATTTTATCTGGGTTTGTACTTTCGTTTAGGATCTACAATTAGTATTAGAATATTAATCAGGTCTTTCATCAGCATCCGAAACGTTGAGATGAAATAAATTTGATTTTATATTTTTTTAAAGTCTTTTCGGCATGGGAAACTTTAAACAATTTTTATAATTTATTTTACATACTTATTAATATCAGTTGATATTCCAATAATTTAAATAAATTTTTATTTTTCTGCCTGGGAACCGACTCATCTTTGGCTTTTAATATTATCTATATTTACAATGTCAATCTCTGGGGCCCGTGAGAGGTTTTTATATTAAAGTTTTTCGACTGCTACAGCTATTAAGACTTTATATACATTATAATATAAGAAAAATTCAATTATCAATGGCTTCCGGCAGCCGGTTTTTATTTTTACTGTATCATTTCAGTGGTATCACTAACGGATTTAAGTTATAAAGATTAGGGGACATTCTCAATTATCCTTTTGGGGTAAGAAAAAAATTTCTTAACTAAATCTTAAATACTTGTCAAGTTTACTATCTCTTCGTCCCATTAAATCCATTCTTCAACTTTTTATCAGGCACATTTTTTACAATTCATTTTAGTTTGATTTTTATTATTTAATTGCGAATCAAAAATAAGTAAACGCTCCTTAGACTTAGAGGGTTAGATCCCTTTGAGACTTTTTAAAGTCTCTCTAAGTCTCAAGTCTAGGAAGTGTTTACTTATTTTTGATATGTGCATAGTAGTTTCTCTTTTAAGCCTTTTTTTGCCATTTGAGGCCATTTAGATTCTGTCCTTATTTATTATTATATAATAATTGGTAGCCAATACAATATAAATAAGTTTTTGTCACTCAGGACGGGAAGCGAACCACTGACCTTTGGTACTTGAGGCAAGAATTCTACCTCTGCACCAAGGGACAAGGTTCTCTTTTAATATTATAACATAGTATATGGTATATTCAATTAATAAAATCTGATGTAAAAATCTTTCTTCTATTACAGGATATTACAGGATTGCAATTTTATTTGTCAAAATAACTGCAAGAGGGAGAGGAGAGACTCACCAAAAACCAACTTGGCCTTCAATTTTTGGGGTGAGTTTCTATTGCATTTTCCGTCTTCTAGAGTTATATTTAAATAGAAAACCGACCATGTAGCTTATATGCGATGCCAAGGGGTTAAGAAGTCAAACAGGGAAGCAAAGTGCAGAGATTAAAGTCAGAGCGAGTTTCGTCTTCTTCCTTCTCCTTTCTTCTACACAATATTATAAAACAGACAATGCCGTTTAACAGAGCGGAACATAACAAGTTAACTCTTTAAGTGACAAAGAACAAATTAGTCATAAGCGTAACTAACGTGTTATGTCTATAGAGTGAAAATTGTAGCTCAAATGGACTAAACAGAAACTTGGAAACTTTAATAAATCCATAAAGTCTCCTTTACTTGTTTCTAGAACGCTATTAGCGGTGAAGAATTATTACAGAAATGAAACCAGTTTCTTAAAGTCAATCATTTAAATTATGTTAGAGATGGGACGAATCCGAAAATGTCCCTCAAATCTCGAATCTTTCCAATCTTTCTTAGAGAAGACTTACATTATTTAAGTTTTTAATCGATTGAATATCAATTAATTAATTATCTCACCAGAATTTCAACGATGTAACTTTTAATAGTTTAAAAATTAGCTTCCACAATATTTGAATTGTCTAATTTTTACAGAATTCCTCCTTGTCCTATTTCTCAATTTTAGAAACCTAAAATTTTAAGGTGGTTTTTGATTGACTATAAATAGTGATCTGAGATGTTGAAACGAGGTTTCCGGATGTAGCCAGGTGACAAGTTAGAAATTTTATTAATTTTAGTTTCTGTCAGGGCTAGATTTTTACAGTTCTTCACTACAGTTATATATTAAATCATTTTTTACAAAAAGCACAAACGATTTTAATATAATAATTACATGCATATTGCACAAGTAACAATGTTACTTGTATAAATTTACTTAAGAACTCTAAAAATTGAATTTTTAAGCCTTTTTTAGATAGTGTTTATCAGGTGCACGAAACATTAAATAAAATTTATTTTTTTTCATCTGATTGCATCTGAGAATCCCGTCCTATATTTCAGATCTAAAATTTTAATTACACCAATTACCAACTTTTCCATACTTTAATTAATTAATTAACCTACTATATTAATATCATAAGCTAGAATATAATTTATATATATCCGATGAAATTTTAACGTCTTTGCCAGCTCACTACTAGTTTCCTTTTACTATATATTTCAAATATATTTACCATAAAAGTACATTTTATATTTTCTTATTTCCCTGACAAACAAAATAAAATTATTTATGCAAGATGCACTTAGTACATTTTATATAAACGTCTAAGGTTATACATTAATATATCTTGTCAAAGAAAAAAAAAGTTGACATTTTACTAAAGACATATTTTCAAAATAAATTATTAAATTTAACTAATATAAAATTTTATATAAGTTTAAAAAAAAAATTTTTTTATAATTTTTCTACGAAAAAAAGATTAAATTATATAATCATAGAAAAATTTCCTATGAATCTTAAACACATGCCATGTTTTACTGAATATAAGAAAAATGATAAAAAAAAAAAGCAAGTATGGTTATACATAATATATGAACTTGAAGGAAAAAAGAACCAAGATATCCGTCAGAAACATACTTAAAGAAGGAATAAAACGTGAAAGTTTTTAGCTTATGAGTAATGTCAATTTTGATCAATGGTAATTGAATAAAAAAAACACGATGTTAACTTAGGAAATTTTCAAATTGATTATATTAAATATTATATTATATTATATTAAAATTTCTATCTAAAAATTTAGGAGCGTGAGGCGAATCGGATGAACTTCGGATTACTGATCCGAGTTAGGAACACAATTCGGATTCAATTTCTACTTGTCGCAAGCTATAAATGTAACCTAATGGAGAAATACTGGAAATAATCCTCCCCATTTGCTCCAAGGGAAGAGAGAGGGGAAACTCGCCATTCCTAGATCCTTCCTCAGGCTTGGGAAATGAGGAATGAAGCTACAACTGAAGATTCTTTAGGAACCAAAAGTACCGTACAGTTAACAGGGGCATAATTGTTCTCTTACAATTTCAGAAAAAGAGTCACCCCATATAATTAATATCTACCATTTACCATCTAAAAATTGGAATTAAATAAAAAAAAAAAAAAAAAAAAAAAAACAGAATTTTAGGATCCATTTCAACGACCCCTCAAAATAAAATATATTTTGTTACTATCAATAAGTACTAACAAATAAATGAAATATCTGATCAAAACAAATTCATTTTAATTAAAAATTCAACAAGATGGAACCAAAACAACTTTTATTTCTTTTCAATTTTAAGGGAATCATATGTCTGTTTCTGTGCATGTGTTTTTGTCGGTATCTAATCTAATTATACCTCTATCTAAACTAATTTTTATTATAGATATTTTGTTTTGCACACCAAGCCTTGACCGGGGTGAATTTGAGAGAGGGTTGACTGGCAGAGAGAAGCGTATGTGACATGTGATTAATCCAACCGTCCTCGGCGTGAACCACAATGATTATAATAACAATAATAATAGTTGAAATTCCAGTGGCGTGCACTTGGAGCGTCCGGGGCGCGTGCGACACAATGGACTAATGGAATTAATTAATTTATAGAAACAATACGCCGGAACGCGCCATGCATATATGAGAAGTACTCTGGAGACAGTGTTACCAGTCGTACTGGATCATATAATACTCGGGAAATAGTTCTGAAGATTTTCTCACTATCAAATTATAAAATAAAAAGAACATTTTTTTTAACACTATTTAAACTATTTTATAAAATTTTGATCAAATAAATTAAAAAATAATTAATCAATTATATTTTTCTCAACAAAATGAGATTTTGACTGTAGATTTAAACAAATGGATACAAAACTACATGCAAATTTGTTGACATCGTCTTTTATTAAACCCTTTGATTTCAACAATTTTGTATAAGAGGATTATTTTGCTAAATAAAATTGTTGATTCTTCAGGTTATCCTCAACTTATTATCAGTGACACTTTTATGGCCTCAAATGCCAAAAGAAAGCAAAATAATATGCAAAAACCAAAATTTGATTCAAGTTTGCTTGAATTATAATTTTATCCTGCGAGATAGACCACCATTATGACCTCTATACTCTGGATATGACTAAATATCAGGCGACCGTGTAAACTTTTTTTTGAACAAAATATGATTTTGAATTTAAATTATTTATGTTTAAATAATAACTATAAATTTGTTGACATTGTGTTTTAGCGCATTTTCCGAGAGGAAAAGCGCTATATAATTTCTTTATTTATATCTATATCTTGTTTTTCAGAGCCCAAACTAAAAAAAGGATTCAATTCTGACTTATTTGTGAAAGGCGCAGGAATAATTTTTTACCACCCCTGCATGGGAGTAACCCCCCCCCCCCTCTTAAAAGTTAATATTTTGTCTTTTTAATTTTCCAATACCTCTAAAAATTAGTTATTCAACATTTATCCAATTTTAATCAAATTTGCAATTTAACTTTCCCCTTATATAAATAATTGCAAAATAACGAATGATAAATTATCATTGTATTTTTAATCTGATTTTAATAAAATTTGAAATTTCTCTTCTCCAAGGTATAAATTAATTGAAAAAGAAAAATGCGGATTCCGGTCTTCAACCAGATACTTTCGATTGATTTTAAATTAGAGCGAAAAGTGAAAAGCCTTATTCATCTAATCT